>JASAND010024417.1:0-47569 GCA_030248195.1 Trissonchulus latispiculum
AGCTTGCAAGCGTTCCTTTAAGGTACGATTTAGTCTTTCTACTAATCCGTTCGCAGACGGGTTATATACCGCTGTAAGACAGTGTTTTATTCCAAATGTCTTTAGAAAATCGTGAAACTGAGCAGACGTAAATTGCGGTCCATTGTCTGTCACGAGTTCATTTGGTAAACCGAAGCGCCCAAAAATTGGTCTGAGAAATGCCATTACTGAATCCGTAGTAATTCTGTTGCAAGCGGCTACTTCGGGCCATTTAGTCATATAATCTGTTAAGACCAGGAGATATCTACCTTGAGTTGGTGCAGTGTCGAAAGGGCCCAGGATATCTAAAGCTAGTTTTCTCCAAGGTTCCTCTGGAGCTGGGACGGGATAGACTGGACCTTTCTGAAGAGTGATTGTTTTGTCACTCATCTGGCACGGAAAACAATTTCTTATGTAGTTCTCTATATCTTTATTCATTGTAGGCCACCAGTAATGTTGACGGATTCTTTGCTTCGTTTGGGTAATACCGGGATGAGATTCATGTGCTAGTTCTATAACTCTTTTTACTAGGCTGTCTGGTACCACAATTTGGTCTTCTCCGCGCATGATAACCCCGTTTACTTCAGAAAATTCTTCAGACATTGGAAGAAAGAGATGCTTTTTATCCATAGCATCTAACTTTGGAGGCCACTTGTTTCTGATGTAGTCTTTGATCTGGCTTAGATCAGGATCTTGCTGTGTGTGATCTTGAATTTCCTCTAATGTTATGGATCCATATTCCTGAATCATTGCAACGAAGGTGCAGTCATCGGAAGACATCTCCGTCGGAATTTCTTCGTCTTGTAATCTTGATAAATAATCTGCGGGTTGATTGAATCTAGCTGGCTTGTATTCAACATTGTAGTCATATTCTAGTAGTCTTGAATACCACCTGGCGATGCGGAGAGGACGTCTCCCTTTCTCACTTGTGCATTGCAATAATGTAAGTAAAGCCTGATGGTCGGTACGCAACGTGAAGTGATGACCGAAGAGGTACGTGTGCCACCGTTCACACGCCCAGATGCAGGCAAGAGCTTCTTTCTCACTGGTTGTATAGCTTTTTTCTGTGCTTGTCAGTGATCGGGATCCAAATGCAACTACCAATTCTTTTCCACTTTTCATCTGACTTAGGATCGCTCCGATTCCTTTGTCTGAGGCGTCGGTTGTGACTATCGTGTGGCAGTTGGGATCAAATGTTGTGAGAGTTGGACTGTTCGTGATTAAGTCTTTGAGCTTGTTGTATGCATAATCACATTCTTCATTCCAAGAAAAGGTAGCTTCATCTTTAGCTATTTCTCTTAAGGGTTCTGCAATATCTGAAAAATTAGGCACAAACTTCAAGCAGAATCCGCATAATCCCAAGAATCGACGAACTTCTTTTTTGTCTTTTGGGATTGGCGCATTATTTATCTTGTCGACGTTTCTTGGACTAGGTTTGATACCATCTTTTGAAAGAATGTGACCTAAGAACTCAATTGTTGTTGACGTGTCTAAGTGTAATGGTATCTTCCTTAACTTTTTTGTAATGGGAACGGCACCGCTTCTCAGTTTAATTTCATGAACAATGCCTTTTATGACACCTGGTGATGTTGAAAATGAATTCGGAAACTGTGTTTTCAGAGTATCGTCTAAGATTTGTCCTACAATTAGTCGTTCTCCATCGATAGTAAGTTTGAGTCCTTTTATTTGATCAATCCCTAAAATGCATTGGCTGCCATCAACTACATAAAGCTTCGCTTGGCTATGCCGGTCTTTATAGATTAAATTGACTTTTATGCTTCCATATACGGTTAGTGGTGTTTTGTCGAAATTATATAGTTTTGTGAAAGTGTTTGTCAACTTAGACTTGTCACGTGTCCCTTGGGTTATATGGAAGGTGAAACTGAATTTATGATTATTACAAACAAAAGGGAGTTCGCAGGAACCGACTATTTGAAGGGTGGAACCCGCTGCGGCAGTGGACACTTTGGCCACCGTCGCAGTGTCCAGGGAAAGGGAGAGGATACCCGAGGCATTTACGCGGTCGAAAAATGCCTTGGATATGAGGCAGATATTGGCCCCGGAGTCTACAAGGGCAATGGCTTTGACCCCGGACACACTCACCAGGATTAAGGGGCTTTTCCGCAGAGCAATACGGGAGCATTGCGATGCGAAAAAGGATGTATTGCCCATCAAAACGGCTTGGACCGCTTCTCTGATGGGATTAGGGGGCGGGCTTTTGGGTGGTGAGGCGTCCAAGGTCTGCGCCTCCTCCTCCAGACATTGCGTTGGCTCCGGAGGAAGCGTTGGGGGCGGGGTTTTTTCGGGGGATCTGGGTTGGGTGGGAGAAATGGGTTTTTCGGGTTGAGGTTGGGCTTCCCCCTCAGAAAGGGACCGTTTATGGGTAGGAGACCGGGTTTTCTTCAATTTTGGAGCGGTCGTATTGGTCGTGAGGTCGGTCTGAGGACGCTGAGGTTGAGGGAGAGGGTCAGCCCATATGGACATATTGGGGAGACGGAGTTGGCCAGATGCTTCCAGCTCCTCCGTCCGGCGGCGGTCCATGGCCATGAAGTCGAAAAGCAAGTTCTCGAACTCGTCGACTTTCCTTCGGACCTGGGTCATGGTGGTGTGAAAGTCTTCGTTAGCCTTTCTAGTGGCGTGGCCCACAGAGGTTAACACTTCATGTTGGGCTGCCTCAACCTCGTTCAGCTCCTCGCGGACTTCCTGGAACATGTCACCCAATTCGAAATAGGGTGCCCACTGTTCCGGGGTAAAGGGATTGGCGGAGGTTGCGGTTGGGGGGACAGAATCTTTTGGAATGGCGGGGGGCGAGCCGCCACGAATTGTCCCGTTTATGCCGCAGGAGGCGGATAGGGTCAGGGTTTGTTCCAGAGGGGGCGTCGTCAAGGTTACGTAGGTTACTTAACCTGGAGACCAGGTTATCATTATCTAGGGAAGTGGGGACATCCTGGTGCTGTGAGGCGCTGGGGGGGTTTTGCCGACCAGAGGTGGACGGCAAGATCTCCCCAGGGCTTTGTTGGAAATTAGGGGGGGAATGGGTACGTACGTCATCGGATATACGTACGTTTTTCCGGTTTTGTCTGGAAAGGGGTGGGGTAGTCAGCAGTGGATCCTTTAGGGGAGGGACGTTGTCGATGAGATCCACTTGGATCTTCTTCGTCGCTTTCTGGGGTTTATAGGAGTGCCGGGCGGGTTTCCACTGCCGACTTTTAACCCGCTTATCACTCAACAGCACCAGATTTGCCCCGGTGAGGGGCGGGTGAAAGGTCGAGAGGGAATAGGAATCATGATGAAAATCATGATTCTCTTGCTGAGGTGGGGTTAGAGGAAGTTTGGCGTGGTCCAAGACTGAGGTCGGCAGGGAAGTTGAGGGGGTTTTGGCGTGGTCCAAAACTGGGGTTGACGGGTCAGTTTGGGTAGGGGCGGACGAAGGCGGCTTTTTGCGAGACTGGGCTCCCCCGTCTCCAAAAGGCTTCACCTGTTTCCGCCACCGATTCCAAAACTTATAGGGACGGGTATTTCCTTCCTTATCCCTGATAAGGTTCCCGCCGCCGGGGTACCCACCATTGGCCATAACCAAATCGTGGGAGGGAAACCAGACCTGACGACGCTTCTTCTGACGCTTCCTCCGGATACAATATTTGCAACTGGGGTTGTTGCAAATCTCCTGATATTGGGCGGACACGGCCTGGAGGCCCATGGTCTGTTTCCATTCAGACCAGAACCAGTTGGGGCGGAGCAGGCCATTACCGTATCGGACGGAATCCCCGCCGCCGGGGAATCCTCCGTACATGTTGACCAGCTCCGCTGTGGGTCTCCACTGGCAAACCCTGACCTGTTTGGGTTCCAAAAAGGAAAGGCTACGTCGGACAGGGTAGGGGGTTCAGCAATATGGTCGAACAGACTAGGCAGTCCGTTCTTGAGGGGAGGGGACGGGGTATAATCCGTTGAACACGAGGATCCAGATAGGGAGTCTGTTCGGTAAAATTCGTGGGGAGGGGCTGAAGGGTTAGGTTCATGAGAGTTTGGGTTAGATGAAGGGGGGTCATTAGTAAAGGCAAGGACCATATTTACAGCATAGGAGGGTTGCCGGGGGCGCCCTCCAGGGTTTACTGAGGACGCCCCTGGTTGGCGTTTCCCTGGTTCTGAAAAAGGCCAGGGGGTCTCTGGCTCCTGGGTGGGGGTGGGAGGTCGTTCTGGGCACCTCCTTGTTGGTCAGGGGGTTGGGACGGGTTCAGCGGCTGATCCGTGACAGCCACTTTAGGGTTACTCAACATACGTAAAAACCCGGGGTGGTTTGGACCCAGGTTCTGGACTGCTCGGATCCGGTCAGGGCATTGCATCCAGCCATGCCCTTCCTTAACACACCAGAAGCACAATCTAGGTCCGTATGGCCTCTGGTTGGGGTTATTGGGACGGGGACCAGAGTTGGAGGGGTAATTATAGCCAGACCTATAATTAGAGTTGGGACGAGGGTTCTGAGATCGGGGAAAGCGGGGCTGTTGGTATTGGGCTCGAGCTTGAGGGGGGTAGGGCGGTGCCATACGCATTTCTGCTACATAGGCCTCTTGCTCCGGGGAATTTGAGGGGTAATCGAAGTAATCAGGGTCTTCGAAAGGGTCGTCATAAGCTCGAGCCGCAAAGGCTAGGGGCGGGGTTTCTTCCTCCATGGCCCGCTCGACGGACTGGACAATAAGCAGAGCTCGGTCGATCATGGAACTCTGCTCATTTTGGGGCCAATAGGACATTTCGGCTAGCTGACCAGCCACCCGGACCCTAAGGGCTTCCCTCAGGCCGGATTTGAACTGTTCAGCCATTTTCCGGTCGCGTTCCCGGATACCAGCGGAAGGGAAGGCTTTTACCGCCAAAAGTCGAAGGGCCGTTACATACTGGTGGGCTTTTTCCGAGGGCTGTTGCCTTCGGCGGTAAAATTGGTCGGCATACTGTTCGACCGTCGTGGGAATGGGTTCGTACAATTGCTTCAAAACATCTACCAGTTTCTCGAAGGAATCGGGTAGGTTCGGGCCATGGAGGGCTTCCTTGACGGAATCGTCAAGGAACTGCCACAGAATTCGGTGGAGGAGGTGGAGAGGGACTTCATGGACACGAACCGTGTCCTTGAAGTTAGAAATCCAGGTCGTGAACTTAATCTGGCTCTGGGGGCCTAGGAATGGTCTCGTTCCCTTAAAGGCCTTTAGGTACTCAGCCACGTGTCGCGCCGTGGACAGGTTGGACTGCTCCACCTGGGCTTCCCTGGTGTGCAGTTGGGGGTCAGGGCGTCTCCGGGAAAAGGGAGGGCGGGTAGGTCGGTTAGCCCGAGTATCGCTTTGGGCCCGGGGGCGGAATGGGAATGTGGGGCCATCGTCACCGGATTCCGAGTCGGACGACGGCGGAGAATCGCCGTGGGGAGGGGTTGGACGGCTAGGGGGCTGCCCCCTCGTCCTTGGTTCGGGCGGGGGTTTCACATCGGAATCCTCTTCGATGGCCGCCACAAGTTCGAGGAATTCTGTATAAACCCTGGGATGGTTTTGATACAGAAAAACCCACATTTCCCGGGTCATATGGCGTACCTGCTGGGCCAGGACCGACTTACCAATCTGGTCGTCGAGATCTTCATAGGGGGTTCTATGCGTAGGAGGGGCCCAGCCAGGACACGCCGGAACTTTGGGACAAAAACCCAGAGTGGGTTTTTTCTTGGGTTGGGGCTTTCCGGACGGCTGTTCCAGGGGAGTGGGATTGGGGGGTGGGACTGAATCCGCTGAATTTCCGGAGGTAGAGGGGTAGGACTCATGTGAAGCCAGGGGGGGCGTCCCGTCGTCATAATTCTGACGGTTCCGTAGGTCACCCGACTTGTCCCACATCAAGCCGGATGAGGGGGAGGCCAGGCCCCAGTGCTGGCTAGACCGGCGATTTTGGGGTTTTTGAGCTCCCTCAGAGGTAGCTCTGGGTCGGATAAGGGAGGGCATGGATTTTCTCACTCGTGATTGGGCGGGACCCGAATCAGTGAGACGATCAAAAATGGGGTTTTTGGGGTTAGGGGCGTCGCCGATCAGCCGGGCCAGCTGCTCTTGATATTTTTTCCACTGGCCTCGGGTACGCAATTTATCTTCTTCACTGGGGTCGGAACCGACCAGATGGACCGTGGAATCATGACGGGAGAGGCCTCCTCTACCTCCGTCCTGGGGGGAGTCCGACGAGGGGTGTAGATCGTCCTCGGGACTCAATCCTGGCCCGAGGCGGATGTGAACGGAAGATCCGTGCTGCCCAGAACTTCCGACCACGGCCCCAAGGTCAGGAGGGGGGTCAGGGGATCGGGCCACTCTGGGTTTACTGTCAAAGGGGTCGTCTTCAGGGGGGCGATTAGTCATTATAAACACAACACAATAGAAAAAAACACAACTTACCAAATTAGTTATATACGTATATCGGAATTTTGGGCAGCACTTGGGGACGATAGGGACTTTTTGGGCGATATACGTATATAACTAGGGAAGGTCGGGGATTTCTAGGCCAGGGACACGAAACTCCAATAATACGTACGTATTTCAGGCCAAAATTCGGGGGTTGGGTCAGTCTCCGGGTCGACCTGGATTTTCGGGGAATCCGTCCAAGGGGTAAGCAGCAGTCCACCAGTTGGGGCTGACAAGGGCCAACAATACCAGGTTAGATTCCTGGGCGGGTCCTGGAATCTAACCTAGTTTTACAAGATTTTATATTTCCCTCCCAAAAATTTTCTGGGTGGGGGGGGCAAATGGATATAAATTTAGGGCGGGTAGGGAGTTGCTGGTATAATGGGGGTAGATTATCACTTGGCGTGGTCCCGGTGATAATCAAGGGGTAAAGTTGGTCTGCCCAACTATAAGGATAAATTCCGAAAGGAAAGGGAAAAAATAACACAACACTAGAAATTCAGCAAAATAAACCAAGTGAGAAAAATAAACGCACCGCTCGTCAACAAAAAGGAAACAGGACTAATAAAAGTCACGGGGAATTGACAGGAAGTCAGGCGTCTGACTGGGACTTTAAGCGATGCGTGGGCGGCGCTTCAAAGGGCCCAAGCAAAGTCAGGCGCCTGATAAGGATTCAAGCGATGCGGGGGCGGGCCAAAAAGTTTAACACAAAGGTTTGCAATTGGGAATGACGTCAATTGCAGACCTTTGTGAATCCACACGGGGGGGATGGGTATATCAGACCGGCGAATCCAGTCAAGGTAAGTAAAATAGGGAGGGGGAAAAATTATTTAGGGTTCTAAAAAGAATTTTTGGGCTGAGGGGGGGGGCTAGAAAAATTAGTTTAGGGGAGGGGGAAAATAGAAAAAATATTTCAGGGGGAAAAATACTAGGGGAGAGCCTGGAACTGGCAGCCTAATGTAAAATATGAGGGAGCTAGGGATTTTAACCGCTGAGCTCAAGCCCCAATTTTACAAGTGGAACTGTGCGCAAGACGCTGACCTGTGACTGCGGGTGGAGATATTTAGTCCAGGCGGCTCTCTACCACCGACTTGCCTCGCCAAGGGGGTAACTGATAGTTTTTGGGGGACGCCAACGGGGCGCCAAACCAAACGGGGGAGCGCGCACACAAAAATAGGCTCAGATATAATTCAGCTCCGGGCTATTCCCAGAGCTCTACCTAGCTAAGAAAAGAGATCAAACTAATTAAAGCTTAGTAAAATCATTTAATTAAGTAAATAGCAGACAACTGGCAGGTTTACTGGGATGACACAGGGCAAGGATATGACAAGGGAGTCCGTCCGGCGATATCCAGACAAGACGGGCAAGTTACAGCGGGCTACCCGCACAATAACAGGAAAAGAGGCACAAAGGGGAACACAAACTAAGGAAAGGGGACCAGCAACAAAATGAACAGCACAGGAATGCAGTAAAAATAGGGAGGGGGAAGTTAACTAGCCAAGTTAGACCCCGGGGGAGGGAAAGAGGAAACGGGGCAACCCCGCTAGTTAGGTGGGACAGGAAAAGGGGAAAGGTTAGGAGTCAATTGAAAGATAAGTAAAAAGAGGGGGGTTAGAGCAAAAGAAGGGATTAGGAATTAAGTTAGAAAGGGTTTGTAAAAGGAAAAAGGAAAAATAGAAACGTACGCTTTTAGGTGTAGACGGCAAACAGGGTGGGGGCCCCAAGCTCGAAAACCAACCTCTCTCTGACTTGAAAAACTCCCAACTGACGAAAGGGTGATGTAATCATTCAAGGAGAATTTTGTCATGCGTTGGGAACGGGAGGGTCTATCTTCGCTAAGCCAACAAGGATTGGAAATACGTGCAATGTTAAGTTTACGCTCAGAATTAAGTAGTTTTAAATAATTTTCAAAAGATGAGCATAAAGTTAGCACTGCACAGTATTTTAGGGGGGATTTTACATACAAAATAATACATAATTATCGGACTTCCCAACAATTATAAAACTACAATATTTATGGGGAATTTGGGGGATTTTGGGTGAGTTTTAGGAAAAACAGCAAAAGTGGGAATTAGGAAAGGACTTGGAAGGGGGGTGATAACGGGGACGTTATTACCCACATTACAATTATTAAGAAGAAGAGTAAGCCGCTAGAGGGCTTCTCTTCTTGGCATTGCGTAACGGTGCTCCGACCAGAATACACGAATGTTCCCCCGTTTGGGAGGGGGGGGGTTGACCAGATCGACAAAGCATACCCCCCTCCGTTTGGTGGGGGGAGGGGGGGTAGCCGAGAAGAGGTCCCCGTTTGGAGGGGGGTAGCCAACAGCCAATCAGATTGCAGAAACCCCCCCTCCGTTTGGTGGGGGGGGGGGGGTAGAGCAGAGGATTACGGTAGTTTTTGTTTTATTCGAAAATGGGTCCCCGTCTGGGGGGGGTCGCTGAAAGAGGTCCCCGTTTGGGGGGGGGTCACAAAAAGTGGTCCCCCTTTGGGGGGGGGGGATCGCCAACAGCCAATCAGAATGAGCCAAACTTAGCCTGCTTGAGCGACCCCCCCCCAAACGGGGACCCCTTTTGACTACCCCCCCCCACCAAACGGAGGGGGGGTACAAATGTCGACCCCCCCCCAAACGGGGGAACATTCGCGTATTGTGGTCGGAGCACCGTTACGCAATGCCAAGAAGAGGAGCCCTCTAGTGGCTTACTCTTCTTCTAATATATAGAACAAAATCATGGACTCTTGGTTAGATTGGAGATACCTTTTCTTACGCTTCCATTTCAGTCTCCACAATTGAGAAAGCTAACAAATTAAAAACTTTGGCAGAAGCCCATAGAAACGTTAATGATATGCTCGGCTGAATCAAACAAAAAGAATTTTTGTCAGTTGATAAGTTACATCAAAATCACACTGTTTATCACAACATATGTAAGTTTTACACTGAAACCGAGTGGGACTTGATGCTTAAGAAATCATATTTATATGAAGCAAACATGCATAAAAACAAACAAAAACGCCACAAAATGAGTATCTTTGCTATGTACAACCAACCTATGTGTAGGAGGGTAATTTTGGAGAGGGGGAAGGTTGAACACCGGAAACCAGATTTCACAGGTTTTTTTGCCCATCCCCCAGCCAGCACACGTAGGGCAACAGCACCTACACTTGCTAATTTGTTTAGAAACATATTTTACCAGTAGGATTCAATATGTTTAAAAACATATTTTACCAGTAGGATTCAATACATAGGTTTCTGATTTCACTGGCATTACTGGTTCTGCGTAGGTTAGATCAGGAAAACTGTCGATACATTCCTCCAGGGTTTCTGCTGCGTAACGTTTGTCATAAAGAAACTGTTCACAATTATTTTCACAAGGCGGACACTGAAAAATTAGAAAACTACTCAGTTTAATATCCAGGTATTTATTCAATTGACAGTCAGTGTACTGAAGCAAAGCCTTTCGTAACGCAGTCCTTTTAGCATTACACCACAGTCCACAGCAGCAACGGAAGTTTCATAGTCCGGATAACAAGAGGGCCAATTTCAAATTTTTACCGTCTTATCATTTTCTTTTTAACAAAACTTTTCAGCCTACAAAAACCCTATAGATATGTACATAATAAACAAACGATGCATACTAGTATATAAAAGGATCCCATCTCATCCCAGCCAAAGCAGAGATCGGCTAGCCCAGAGATCTATTGGGCAATGTGTATTCTGTGGTTATTAATTACATACTAATACCATGTCTTACACAACCGTCAGATTATAGCCCATCGACTCCTAATAATAGGAATTCATATTTTTTTAGAATGGACCTCACACTTACCGTGTCAATTGGAGTGAAAGGTTCTGGAATATTTGAGGTAGGCTGTGGCGGTGGCGAAGGTTGGAAGGTAGGCGGAGGAGGGTTATGAGGACCAGGAGGTGGTGGGTTCCCATGGCCCCCAGGTTTTGGACCTTGAGGATGAAAACCACCTCCGCGTTTTCCTCCAACAAATCCTAAAATAACTCTTTACATTAACTCAACATTCAATATATAACGGATGCCAATTTACTGCACTGCAAAGTGCAAACCATTCTGATCTATACAATATTTAACATTTCAACGTTTTAATACTTAAATTTACTAAAAATTACGTAGTTTAAAATTATTTAATTTGCTTGTCTTGTCTGACATTCCACTTACCTCGGTTCTGTTGACCAGAGACTGACACAACCAACGATATCACAAAAAATGTGTACATCATGAAGTTAAACTAACTGTACAATTAGATATCTAAAAATAAAGCAATTCCTGAATTAGGGGAAATTTGTAATTTGCTATGATGTGATTTAACCTTATTTCATAGTTTCATATTAATTAAATTCCACAAAACAATTAAAAATTTTGAACCTAAAAACAATTACTTGATTGTCTGTGTGGGCTGCAAAGATGTCTGCCACTTGTAATGAAAGTTAAACTTTTGCTTTACATGGATCAACCAGTTATATGAAAAAGTGAGAACTGTAGTTTTTTAGGAATTTCTACTTCGACAACTGACATAAAAGAACTAAATGTAATGCCATAAAAAATGAAGTTTCTTAAAAACCACTGCAACAACTTGTCACTCAGATTTTATAACAGCCAACTTGACGCAAAAATGTGTCTGTTCAGAATGTAACAACTTAAGGTGCTGGTATCGCTTTGTGTAAATTTGATCCTATAGGCTTCAATTCTTTATGAAAGTGGATGAAACTTTCCAAATATACTATTTCGGTGCTCTTTAACATTCTGGGACCAGTCCCACATTTTTAGGTCAAAAGATAAGAAATTTTTGGTTTTTGCCATTATTCTCTCAGTACATAGTCGACACACCGGATTGGTTGGTATGGCTGGATAGAGGGCACAGAAATGAACATTTTTGCTTTTACAACTTTTGAGCTATCTCTAGTGGTTAAGTCAGTATAAGCAAAAAACGATTTTTGGGGTCCAAAAATGGCCGTTTTCGAGAAAATCAGTTTTTTCAAAATTACTGCCAAATCATATGGACAATTTTGGTTTATTCATACTCGATCGATATTCAGTCTCATTGCACATTTTATCAATGCCTATTAGCCGGAGTTTGTTGCTCTAAGCTAGAGATTTGGCAGCAAAACGATTTTGGCAAAACTGCGATTATTTTGTTTTGAACATCGATTTCTCAAAAACTACCCAATCGATTGGCGTGATTTTCGGCAGGACGAGAATTCGCACTATTGCGGAGGGACATTTTTCTTGGTTTGAGCTAAAACATCTCCAGTTGCGAAAAAACTCAATGCAAAGTTGCGAAATTTCGTATCACCGCACATTTAGTGGATTTTCTTGACCGTTAAGACCTGCTGAGCCAAATCCAAAAAAATGTCCCTCGGCCCACATGTCCTTTAGAGGTCCGCACAAGAAAAAATTTCGGCCGATTCCACAGTTTTGAGAAATCGATGTTCAAAAATTTTTGGTCTGTATTCTGCCTGTAAGATGTTAGTATGTCAGACAATGTTTGCTATTTTTTGCCAATTTTGCTAGTTTCGTACTCTTATGAGAATCTACATATTATAAGCTTTAAAATGATGTATAAAGCTCTTTCCAACTCGCAAAATTGCGAAAGTTATAGCGTTTCAAAATATACCCACAAAAGCACTGCACAAAGGGATACCTGCACCTTAAAAGAAGAAAAACCGCCCAATACAGCATCCACGCACTCAGTTCTGTCTTTATTATTAATCATTTGACTACTACAGTGACTACCAGTAATCTTCAAATAAACCGTCTCAGGTTGCTCGTACTGAATCAGGAAATTGCAGACAGTTCCTCCAACTTATTCCAGCCCATTCCTAAATTTATCACTCAAACATTAATTTCACGTATTTTTAACTGCACACCTCAATGATTAGAACATGAGTCTGAAGTGACTAACTCAATCAATTATAATCAAATCAATAGGTCAATGTCGAGATAAAAGTAAGCAACCTCCAGACAAAACCCCCTCCGAAAACTAAGTCATTTTTCATGGAATTGCACCATGTTGAAAAGTTCCCAGCTTTGGTCGGTGTGAAGCAGATAGAGATTGTCCAGAGGTCTCGTGTTTTCTTCGCGTTATTCAGGACAATTCTAAAGGGTTTACTCCAGCACGCGTTTATACAAAAAAGCCTGTGGATTTTAATTACTAATCTAGTTTACTATGACATGTCTACTAAACAAGTTTTTTTAAACTACTAAAGCTGAAAGCTAAAATTAACGGTAAAAACTAAAAAGCTGTCACGAATTCGAGCACACACAACTGATAGCCTAAAAAGCCAATGAATGCAGTGGACGAGGCTGCTTAGACCGGGCCCGGCAGAGGACATACAGTCGAAGCAAGTCGGAGCCAACAAAATTAATTTCGCGCTCTGTCCAAGACCAGAAGCCCTCTGCTCCAAAAAACACGTAAAAACTCATTAAAATCTTCACACTTACACATTTTATGATATCAGGATTTACAATTAATGATTACGAAACAAATATACATAAATGGAGGTGGGCGGATGGATCCAGAATGGAAGTCAAACTTCACACGCTTTTATGTGATGGGTGGCTCAAGTTGCATATATCTTACAACAGAAATTTCGTCTGATTTTTCCTGCTTACCCTAATATGTTAGCTAAAATTAGCCTATATTAACGTTTCATAATTTTTCCACGAAGAACAAATTGACGCCTCTTGCTTCCTCCCAAAGCCCAATAGTCCACCAAGTATGTTTCCTACTAAATATGCCTACCAACTTAGTAAGCTTAGGGGGGTGGGCTACGAACGGGTTGGAACGACACTGTCGGAGAGACCTACTTTCGCCCCCACGTTAGCCAACATATCAAAGTAAAAAGTTTAGGGTGGGCAATAATATATCTCACCTACGCTGTTTTCAGTACGAAGTACAAATTTTGGTTCGAAAAATGGGATTTTTCAAAAAGGTTTTTTCAGCTCTGGTGGATTAACATTTTGACCAATTCTGAAACTTTCCCCCATAAATATTAACTGTTAACTAGTGCTAAATATTAAAAATATTCCGGCTTTCGAGTGTTGCTTCCTTCTTCAGCTATAACAGCTCAAAGTTTGAAATTTGGCAAAAAGTTGCGATGTGACAGTGCGCCGTTTTCGATCTAATAAAATTGACAGCCCCTAGCCTACCACAGCTTTCTACCAAATCTTAGGCTCTAACAGGGACAAACTGTCTGTAAGTTTCGAGCGCTTGGTTTTCTGGTTTTAGTGTGCTAGCAAACTTTTTTGTTAAGAAATAACCCTTATTTTTAGGTCTGAAAAGCTAGCTAAGCACAGTAAGAATGGGGTCAAAAAATTTTTGCCTCCAATTTTGCTGAAAAGGTGGTTATAGAGGTACCTGCTGAACCCGAATATGAAGTCCGTTTTTCGATATATATGACACTTCCTTCGTTCAGTATGCGCTTACAACTAACTATCTTAGAGCTTTTTGGAGCGATCGCCATCCATACTTCGAGAAATCAATCTAGCATTTCTAAACATTGGAGCGAGATTATAGTATGTAACCTAGCTTTCTGTATATCTTGGTACACTCACTGGGCTGTAATGCGCGAAGTTTCAGCCGATTCTGCAACAGTATTTTGGAGTAATTGACTCACATCTACGAAGTGGCACAAATTAACTGCGGCAATATCGATAATTTAATCTAGCACTGCGAACGCAGGGATTAACGAAATCACGATATTTTTACAGACGTAAAGACAGATACTTGGGGTATAAATTAGAGAAAAGTTGGATTCATTTAGTAAACCACAGCTCATCAGACGTTAGTTAACCTCCACCCGTATAGACCTACAACACCCAATTTTTCGCACTTTGATTGTATCGCAAAGAAAAGACAACAATGGTCAAGAGATTGCTTTACACGATATCAAAGCACTATATGTCAGAACTATTTCCGGAAAGTTTGGGTACCGTACCTTGCGCATAGCGATCAGGGCGAGGCGAAGTTTGTGTACGTGTCATGTCGAGCTTTGTACCGACAACACCAACTTCTGATGGCTCCACAGGACGCTACGCTGCATGGAATTCTTTCAAACTTTAAACTGTTTTACACTAAACCTAATAAATAATGTGGCAGAAGACTAGCTAGCTTTACCAACATCGAACTTTTAGTGAAATTCGTAGTCCCCCCTTAATTCAGACATCTAACCCGTTGTTGTCATTTCTTCAAAACTTTCTAGTTTCTTATCCTTTGTTTTCTATATAGTTTTATCAATGCTGCATCTAATTTTTAAGTGTTTAAGTTATCAGCATGCCAAGGAGGCAAGCGTAAAAAATATCGACAGGCCTGGGGTCTACATCACTCAGGGTTCTGCTGGTCCTGTAGTGTAGCGTAGTGATACCACGCCTGGCTACGAAGAAACCATGGTTCCATCGCCGGCCGTGGCAACTTTTTACCGGCACTAATGGATGCTGAACTTCCACCCTCCCTAATTTCTCCTGTGTCCTGCGACCCTTCCCGTGTTAAACTTCTTTGTCGCCCTTGGCCTACCAGTACTTGGAAGGAGTGCTGCAATCATTTTGCAAAATTGTCTACATTCTGAATTCAGACCATTTGCTTTATTTGCCACATGTTGGCAGCATCCCTTCAGAAAAGCTATGCAACTATATGCCTAATGGCTACTCGTAAAATGTAACTTCGTTCCCTGCTAAGCGATCTCCGCGATTGTCACAACTTGTTAAATTAAAGTTAACCATGAGTCAGATTGCTACAAAATCTGCTTAGCCCTGTGTAATACCGACATGATATAACAATAACAGCTACCGGATTGGAAAGGCTTATGTACGCAGCGACGCAATGTTGAAAACTTCTGTCGACAGTAAAACTGGATTGTTTATTGGATGACAAAATTGAAAGGCGCACGAAATGTTTGACATAGTTATTGAATTTGTACTGCACAAGGGCAGGAAAAAATAGCATGCATGCGATCATGTCATCGACGGGCCACTGCATGAATCAGTTTATGTACTCTTGGTTATACCAGCACTTCTCCTAAATTAATTATCAGAAATGAGCAAAATCAAACGTCAATAATGAGTCATTAACAAATTTAAAGGAGTATAAATATAAGAAAACAAGAGTTTGTATTCGACAGTTTTCTTTGTTTTCCGGCTGCTTGGTTTACATTTTATGTACATGCCGATATTTTATTAGCTAGCTTCCTTTAATTTTGTTCGTACTTTCACAGCGATAATATGCAGGTTGGTTAGGCATACACGGTAAAATTTACGCTATGCACTTTAACTAAAACTATGCCTTATTTGAATGTAGTTTCACCTTTATTGTTTAGCTTTAACTGGGTAGGTTTAGGTATATTAAATTGCACTTTGAAATCAAAGCCATGCCAAAGTTGCAAATCATATAGGTCTGTCGAAATTCGTATTCAATCACCCATTATCGCAGGTAGGTTTTGTCTGTTTTCTTTATTTAGCAGATACTTTCAGCAGCTAATAGTTACATTTCCAACGATTAAGTACACAGATCTTTAGTAGGTGTTCTGCAAACTGTTTTTGCAAAAAATAGCAATTTCAATTTTTCTAAACGCTACCCGTCACTAGTGTTCTTTCTGAAGGTTCTGCTGTGGATTCGATGCAGCAATTCGTCCTTGTCTATCAGCGTTAACTGATCAGCTTTTTCTCAGAACAGCTATTTTTAGACAGTCGTCTGGGCAGTCACGAAGAAAGATAAAACTGTTCCAGGCTTAGGCAGGGTTTGGCTTAATCGTCTGCTTATGTCTTCAGACAAACTGTTAAAACAAAAATGCTTAAAATAATTTTGTTTGGTGATTAATAACCTAACTGGCAGTGTTTCTATGATCCAAAGCATTCGTTAGGCCCAAAACAGTAGTCCAAAACCCTCAGAAACGGCACAGCGTTCAGCAGTAAAATGGTAAAACATTAGCCAATTTTTAAATAGATATCACCGATATCATCATGATTCTGTAATAGGAAGAGTGAGACACTCAACTCTTCCTAATAGAATAAGCTTGCGACAGGCTCGACACATTAAGACACAAAATCTCGGGGATGGTACCCTGCTGTGCTAAGCATGTGTTTATCTATATGCGTTTGAGCTGATTGGCTAATCGCCTACCTCATGTCAAAATTTGTATTTAAGCGTACCCCCTCCGAGATCTGGGAGGGGGTACCGCTTATCGTTGTTAACCGTGCGTTTATATGCGAATTAACTAAAACGAATTTGATTGGCTGTAGCTAGTACAGTAGCTGTAGTAACGAATCAGATTCATTTCAGTTCATTCGCATATAAACACACGGTTAACAACGTTAAGCGGTACGCCTAAACACATAATTTTGACATAAGGTAAGCGATTAGCCAATCAGATGCGTTTTAAGTCAAACGCATATTAACACATGCTAACCAATCGTAACCGGTACCACCCCCGAGATTTCGGCCTTAATGTATCGAGCACCTCACAAGCTTATTCTATTAGGATTAGGAAGAGCTGAGTGTCTCACTCTTTCTATTAGGTATAGATAGACTCTTGATATCACTGATTACGATCTGAGAGCCAAATGTTGTGATTCTTGAATTCTAATTTTTGTTTTATCATAAATACACAAATAAACAAAAATAAATAAATATTCACTAACGAGTGTTTTGCAGAAAAAATTCTGAAAAAATTAGTTCATAGCTATATAGCCAATTTGGTTGACACAAAGGTCAGTGAATTTTTGTTTGACTTCCTGTTTACATCTACATATGAATAAGCATGTAAGCAATTCGATGACAGTATTACATTTCTATAATCTTTCTGATTTGGATTCATTTTAGATTCCTGTTTTGGTTAATAATTCAAAATATGTTTCTAACGAAGTGGCTTATTTTTCTCACTGTTATTGCATTTTCTGCTGGAATCGAAATAACGATCGAAACGCCAGAATACATAAAGACCTGGTACAATGAGGCTAAGACTAAGCTGCAGTCAGTGAAAACTCCTAAACTGCTTGATTCTCTGGCTGAAAGAATCAATCCTAAGGAATGGTACTATATTCGTGGATTTATCAAATGCGGTGATGAAGAATTGCTACCGACGACTGCTGTTGAACTATGGGATGAGGATAGACGTAAGTAAAGCTTACAATGTATTATATGGATCCTGTAAATTTTATTCTTTGAGTTGACCCACACCCTGATAGCAAAATTATGAGTTAAATCTGCATGCGAGTCTGACTCCTCCAAACGTTTGCTTTGAAAGTACATAGCCAGTAGACGAAAAAATTTTGTTGGTTAAAGTTCAGGGGTCCGGTACTGAGTGAGTAGTGATGAAACCGGGTCAGAACTTCCGTTGGTGGTGAACCCAAACCTTTCCAACAATGCAATACCAATATTGCACTTTCCCCATATTTTGCAGTTACACAAAAATCCTAAGTGCACTGCCTTCCACATGTTGTACTTTTGACGTTGTAATGCAATTTTTCAATAATTTTTATACCTTTTAGTCAATCCTGACGACGAGATGGGTCGACAAGTTCCAGATTCCAACGGATATGTAGATGTGTATGGATCTGCAAGAGATTGGCTATCCTCAATAGAACCTGTTATCTGGGTAAAATATTTGACCTTTTCTTCATTTTTGCAAAATCATAGTTTATTGTTGAAACCAAGAGTAGATGATAGGATCCTATCATCTACTCTTGTTAAAACTTACCTTGCGACAGCAACTCAGTTTCCTTGGTCATTCAATTAAACAACTTTTCAAAGTTTCAAGCATATGTTACCTTCAGTAACATAAAGTTTTTATCCATGTTATGGTTTATAGATTTATACTAAATGCAGTCGGGAGCCGCTTGAGCAGGACTGTCACCGAGAAATCTCTGTTAGAGTCCCGACAAATGGAACCAACGATATGTTCCTCTTCCGGGAAATGTGGCACGGATACACCTATACGTTCAAACAACCCTTGGATATTTCTCAGCACTTCCCTGGTGAATCCACAAAGTGTGGCGAACTGAAGTTGACTCCATTCGTGAAAGGAGCGGATGAAGTTTCAGCCAAAATGGCCGCCGCAAACTTGACCAGTCCGTTTGAAAAGAAATAATATAAAATGACTTTTCTGTGCTTCACCAAGCCTGTTGAAATACATAGTATAAAATAGTACATACTATAAAACTATTTACAATAAAATTACTGTGTTATGCTTATTTTATTATACCCTCTCTGAATAAAAAACATCATTGCGAACGGATATAATGCTATTTGTATGTATGTGTAGTTAGTTTCAAATATTTTGTTCATATTTCAAGTATTTCGTATTACGTGGAATTAAGTTCTTAATACTCATCTAATTCGTTTGATCAGTCAACGTTAAAGTCTCGTCGGAAGCCTTTTCCATAATCTTCCCGAACTGAAGGTGGACCAAGAAACGGGGAATGGCACGTTAGGGCTGACAGTAACGCAAACTTTGATCAGGAACAAGATATGAGTGATTGATAAAACACTAATTACATACAACCTTGGATGAACCTAAATGCTATGCTTTAACTATAAAAATATTTAACCGCAAAATGCTTTAACCGCATGACAAACAATTTTATAGTCAATATGTGCAGTATTCGAATAAGTATCCCTCTACAAGATCAATTCCATTAAGTTGGCGTGGTGCAGTTCAGCCTTTTTTCTGTAAGGATTTTCCATGTGCATGAGTCATATCGAAGGTAAAGGCTGCCCGCTGCGAAGCCCGGATTCTTTCCAAAATCAGAGAAGCTACAGTTCTCAATTAAATTGCTCATGATGCAGTACAACGTCTGCTGCCTTTGCTAGCATCTGACAACGAAGGGTAGGGTCAAACTAGATAGCAAATACAGTAAATGTTTCCAACCTTTGACAATATACAGCAATTTTTCGTTCCTCAACGTCAACAAACCTCAAATAAGATAGGAAAGCTTGAACGTGGAGCTGTTATCTTGCAGATACAATCAATTTGCTGAACCTCCTCTTCACGGAAAGCGGTAGCACTTAATTTCCTGCTCAAAGCAACAATGCAGCGTCAGCACAGAATTCCCTTAAAGATGTCAACTGAACTAGTCATTCAGCTACACGTTGACTGACTTACTTATTGGTGCCCAGGAAGACAAAGTTGACTTTCTAAACTGGGCACTATCCGCATTAGCGCTTGAATTTCACAGTTTAACAAAGTCTAGGCAGAAAATTAGCCACACAATGTCATTCTTCTTTCTCCATTGTTCAGGTTTTACAGCCAATCCAAGAACCAAGATAAAACATTATTTCAATTTGGCTGCAATGTTGCTGCTCATTATAATCAACGCATTCGTAATGCTCTTTTTTCGAATTAAAAGCTTTAATTTCATAGGATAAAAGTACTTCAATTTCCTGGCTAGCCATAAATGCCAGCTTTATATGAAACTAAAGCAGTCAATACGGGAAGGGAATGGCTGTTGGAACACACATACGTATAAGCTTCATGTCTCATTCTATATAAGCCCATGCTACGTGAAGACGCGCGTAGGGCTGTAGGGCTTATCGTCGGACTTTGTTTTTTATACTGGAATCTTTTGAACATTCACATTGTTTACGTTTTGTTGTCAAGTTTAAAGCAAAATTTCTTTTAACGTTTGCGAAATTCTTAACGCAGTTTTTGTGACGAAATTATCAGTAAAGTACAAGCATTAAAAGTCTCAACTGCTTTCACAAACACGCTGCTTGCAGCCGGTTCGAGTACTAGATAACGCTGGTTTTTCGTTCACGTCTGCCTTATTGTATATTGTCGTCACCCAGTGCGCATTAGTTCAGAAATGAGGTTGCACATCCAATGTCAATTTTTTAAAACCATTTTTATTTTTTATTAGTACCATATTTCCAGCTTTCCTAAATCTTAATTTATAATTTTTTTAATATTAAGTGTTAATATTTTTTAAGTGTTTGTTGAGAATCTGTTTGTCAAAACTTTCACCAATCTTTTAAAGAAATTGTAAATTTAAAAAATAAGTTAAATTTTTGAAACTTAAGGGTGGGTTAACAGGACTTAAAAACATTTATCACAATTTTTCCGAAATGTTGGTTCCAACCAATGATTTTCAGGGACGCTAAAAACGAATCTGAAATTTTTCGTTGGTTCAGCATATATAAGCTTACATCTTTAAGTTTACATATTTAGTTCACTCTGAGCTAACGAAAAGCTGGATTGAAAAACGAATTTTGGATGCGTGTTCAGCTGCTTTGAAAGCACAAGGAATCATCTCCGTTAACAAAATTGATAAGAAAAATGTTTTTTCTTGACGTTTTTCCTCCAGCTTACGTTTCAAAAAGTGTTTCATCTTTTGAAATTTTTTCATTTTTTGAAATTATTTCATTTTCTGAAACTGAAACCTCCTTAAACCAGCTGCAACTAGCTGCTTATATGCACAAACACGTCTATAAATGCTTTAATATTAGTGTCTCGAATTTAACTTTATGGAGCACTAGCGCAAGGACTGTGGTCATCATGGCAATTACAAATTTTTCCAACGTGACCCCATTAGTGCTAAGACAGAAGAATTCCTAAGCCAGGCGAACCCACCTAAACTTTGGCATGGGAATATTTGCTCCAATTTGAGTTTGAAGGCGTTTCCAAAGTTTTAGCAAAATTAGGAACTTGCACAGAACGCCTCAACACGAATCCAAATTTTGATTAACTAGAGAAACCTAGAAGCTTAAAGAGATGCTAGAACTAGATAGAAACTTCAGGCGCAGTCTCAGTTAAAAAGGATTTTGACCTGGGATCCGATTTTCAATAGCTTATATACCTTTTGTTCTGTGTAGGATACTAACGACTCCATACGGTGTTTTAAGAGACTATGGTGAAATAGTCGAAATGCAGCGGCTTCAGAAACACCGCAATTTTATTTTCCTAATCCTATGGCTTTATTTGATTTCTTGTGGTTCTTGCGCTGAGCAGTCCGGAAACTCCTCAGATCATCATGCTCAAAACCATACTCACGGCTCTCACAGTGGAATTCATGTAGCCTCTTGGCGATTTCAATATGTGGAAGACCCTTTAATAATTACTGTATTCGTTCTGACGACAGCTATTTTTAAAGTTGGTAAGATAAAATAGAGACTAAACCGGAATTATAAAATATATTATGCATGTATTGTTTTTGGAGGAGCTTCTGTTGCTTTATGACAATTAAACCACGTCCTATTTGCAGAATAGTTAATCCAACAATTTATAGTTTAATTAGGCCGAACAACTTGAAGTTCACACTATCCATTAGTGAGAATGATGCGCAAGCTAAATTCTAAAGTTCTTTCTAAATTTCTAAATTCTAAAGTCTAAAGCTAAATTCGCAAGCTAAATAAAATGAGCTATTGCTTTCTTCAAGGAAGCCATTCTTCAATTTGAGAATTAAACCAAAAAACTTTTCCATTAACTTGTGTTATGCCATAATTTTCGTGTGTCTTTTCTTCACATATTCATTTGCCATAATCAGTTAAAAATTAGATGATGTGTGTGAATATTATTAATTTTAGCGTTACACCACGCTGAGAAGCTATGCTCAGTCATTCCCGAATCATGGTAAGCTCATAACTCTTATTGGGTATTATTAATGAATCTAACAGTGATTTCTATCATCTTTCTGATCTTTCCAGGAAAACCGACTCCCAAATCCCGCAAAACTTGACCAAATGAGGCTGATATTTGGTAGGGATATGTTTTCGTCCATTCTGAGTTTAAATATCGCAAAATTTTTCGATTCGCGAGATTCTATTTCTTCGATTTGTAAGGTGGGACTAACGGGAACCTATAATTTTTGTCTTTTTCTGGTCATTTTGCTGAAAAATTATATTTAGGGGGTGGTTTACACAATCAAACTTTCGCCTGACTTTGTCAGATGAAAATTTTCCTCCAACAAATGTCAGACGAAACTTTCGCATAACGACTAGCTGACTCAGCTCTGACAAGAAAATTTTTGTTGGATCAAAATGGAAATTCCGTCTGATATTAGACGAAACTGACCAATCACATAACTAAATTTTAAAAAACCCTGGCGTGAAGCAACAGACTTTGAATTTCATTGGACACTGTGTCATTGTCAGACGCAAACTCCTTACTTGTTTGATGGACAGTGTAAACTACAGGTCGGATGAAAAATGTTTGCTCTGATATTTGTTCCATCTGATAAAATCAGATTAAAGTTTGATAGTATAAACCAGGCTTTAGGTGTTTCGGATCTTTTGTGATTTCCCCCCATCCTTTAAATTTTGATTTTTTGACCAATAGCTTTGAAATTTTGTAGAGGTGCATATTAGAGGCTGACGAATTCTAAAATTCAAAAGCTTTAAAATTTTAAAAATTTTAAAATTTTAGTTTGGTAAGGGGAACCGAAACTTTTTTGAAAAAATTTTGCTGGTAACTTGCATGTAAGGGTTTTCAGTGGCGTTGAGCACGAATCTGAAATCCGTTTTTCGACTCAGTTTTTCGTTAGTCATTATAAGCTAAAGATGTATGCTTAACATGTAAGCTTACACTGAGCTAATGAAAAGCTAAATCGAAAAACGGGTTTCAGATTCGTGCTCAGCGCCCTTGAAAACTCCTGTACGCAAGGTTTCAGCAAACCTTTTTTAAAAAAATTGTTCGGTCCCTTACCAAACTAAAATTAAAAAATTTTTAAAATTTTAAGGTTTTTGATTTTTTGATTTTGCCAGCCTCCAGTATGCAAACATACAGGCACAAAATTTCAAAGTTATTGGTCGCAAAAGATACGCTGTTTTCGGGGTCGCGGAAGTCCGTTTTTCGATTCAGTTTTTTGTCAGCTCAGTATAAGCTAAAGCTGTAAGCTAAAAATGTAAGCCTATTCACTGTAAGCTAACAAAAAGTTGAATCGAACAACCGACTTCAGGTTCGTGTTCTGCCTCTGCGATTCCTAACACCTATGTATAAACAACTTTTCAGCAAAATCAATGACAAGAATTTCTTTAGTTCCCCTAACAAATCGAAAAACATCGAATTTCGCGATTTCGAATATTTGAACTAAGTGTGGACGAAAACCTGTTCCTACCAAATGTCAGCTCATTTAGTCAATTTGGGGCTAGGGCGGGTTTTCCTAAGAGATCCCATCTTTCTTTATACATTAGTGTGATTGCTTCCAATCACTTTGTAAGCGCACCTAAAATATAAGGTATATATTTATTGTTTTGTTGATTAAAGGCCTTCAAAGACGCACTTGTAAACCAAGAGTCTAAATAGCATGTGGTTTTGGCGCAGGCGGGAGCATGCTAATTTAGTTAAATGTGTAAAACTGCTGCTGTCTTATTGGCCAATGCGAACTTCTGATAAAGAGACTTGCTGAGAATGTGTCCGTAGCTACCGTAATCCATGAGTTCAAACTACCGTAATCTTCCTCAACCGACGAAATTGGTGCAATATCAACTACCATTTTTGTCAAAACAGGAGAGAAGTAGCTTTTGTGATCCCTGGGATCGGAGCCCCTTTACGGAACCCAAAGAAGAAGGGCCGATTCACATACCTTACATGAGTGAATTACTACAGTACATATGTACCTATCATCGTTATTTAGACACATATTAGTTAACTCTTTATGCTTCAGCTTGTTCATCGTGCTGGGAATTGCTTTTGGTGGACTCTTTTTGTAAGTGGAATGCTTTGACTGAATGAATGTCTTGCTCAGAGATTTAAACATGAGAATGTTCTGGATCTAATTAGCAGTGCACGAGAAACAGTGTTTTATGAACAAAAGGATTGATTTTGAATTTAAGGTCTGGCATTTCATTCATTGAGCAAGGGTCTGGGACTTCGCTGGGTTCCCCGTGAGCTTTAGCCAACCCCGCTATCCATCCTTAATTGATCCGTAACTGGGTTTATCACATAAGTGGGAAGTGTTGCTAAGAGTTTAAATTATTAAAAATGCTAAGAAATATTGTTAGTTGTGATCCGTCTATCTATATTATATCATACCACACTAACCAAGCTATATCTATAATTTGTTAGCTGTGATCGGTTAAGCTAAGATTACAATAGGAAGGTAACAGGAGACCGTGTAGACTAGGGCATCTGCCTTGAGGAAATGGCCCCTCCTCCGCGGTTGTAATCATCATTCGAGGTGGCACTCTTGGCTGAAGGGCTGTTTATCCGGGGATGAGCACCAGCAACCTAGATCCTGACAAGGGTAGGGGAATTCTCTGTGGTTGGTTAGCTTTACCTTTTACCTTTTACCCTTTGCATTATTGTTTTCATTTCATTTTGGTCTTTCTTTCTTTACATTTCAAATAATAAACATGGTTATTTGATTTCTAGACTTGGCCAAACAGATGAATTGAAACAAGCATTGATGTTTGATTCCAGAAAGTTTTTCCTTTACTTGCTACCTCCGTAGGTCGTTTTATGTACCTATTATTCTTGCTATTAGCTACCTTTAAACAATTAAATTTTGTGTTAGATTTAGTAAAAGGCAGTAGCAATTTCATTTTATTTATTAATTTCCGGGTTATTCGTGCTCACTCAGGCATCGTTGTTTGATAGATCTTCGTTGCAGAGTTGGAAGTGGACAAGATTTTCAGTGTCCACGTCCACGTTTGTCCACGCAGGTCTTGTCCACGTCCGCCCGCACATGCCCGCATGTCCACGTTTCTAAATTTTGTCCACCAGTGCCCGCGTTTCAAAACAAATTTGCTGTTAGTAGTCCTAGCTTCAATTCATGTTAGAGCCAGGATTGTTTAAGGTTCTGGTATCGCTTTGTGTAAATTCGACCCTACAAGCTTCAATTCTTTATGAAAGTGGATGAAACTTTCCAAATACCTTATTTTCGTGCTCTTTAACATTCTGGGACCAGTCCCGGATTTTTAGGTTTAAAGATAAGAAAGTTTTGGTTTTTGCCCTTATTCTCTCAGTACATAGCCGCTACACCGGATTGGTTGTTATGGCTGGAAAGAGGGTACCAAAATGAACATTTATGCTTTTACAACTTTTGAGCTACCTCTAGTGGTTAAGGCAGTATCAGCCAAAAACGATTTTTGGGGTCAAAAAATGGCCATTTTCGACGAAATCAGTTTTTTCAAAATTACTACCAAATCTTACAGACAATTTCGGCTTATTTATACTCAATCGATACACCGTCCAATTGCGCATTTTATCAATACCTATTCGTTGGAGTTCGTTGCTTTAAGCTAGAATTCGCCGAAAAACCATTTTGGCAAAATTGCGATTATTTTGTTTTGAACATTGATTTCTCAAAATCTGTTTAATGGATTCGCGTGATTTTGGGCTGAATGAAAATTCGCCCTATTGCGGAGGGACATTTTTCTTGGTTTGAGCTAAAACATCTCCAGGTGTGAGAAAACTGAACAGAAAGTTGCGAAATTTCGTGTCATCGCGCATTTGCCGGATTTTCTGGAGTACTGAGTCTTGTTGAGCCAAATCAAAAAAATGTCCCTCGGCCCACATGTCCTTCATATCGTGGCACAAGAAAAAATTTTGGCCGATTCTACAGTTTTGAGAAATCGATGTTCAAAAATTTTTGGTCTATATTCAGTCTGTCAGATGTCAGCATGTTGGAAGTTTATTGATATTTTTTGCCAGTTTTGCTAGTTTCGTAAGCTCATGTATTGAATGTACAGATTATAAGCTTTAAAACGATGTATAAAACTCTTTCCAACTCCCAAAATTGCGAAAGTTATAGCGTTTCCAAAAATCACCACAAAAGCACTGCACAAAAGGATACCAGCACCTTAAGTTTACACTTTTGCTTTTTAGTGTTTTTTAAGTTGGTGTTTTCTCTGGAAATTTACTTTTTTTGCAGTATAAACACGTTTTCATGGGGTTTTGTAGCATTTAATACTATATGTAGTACACTGTTTTCGTCTGTTCATGAGAAAAAAACAACAAATATTCCCACAGAATAATATTTCTGCCAAATTACTGAACGTCAAGATTAACATCAAAGTCTTCCGAAAATGTTCAGTGTGGGAGATCTGGGGAGTGGGCCTTCCAGACGTTGAGAATTTTCAAAAATTCCGAAAAATCAAGTCAGAAAACCTTTACTATCCAAAGTAAGAAGATATTATATATATATATATATATATACGCAAAATTGGTAGAGATAAAAAATGTACATTAGAAGCCAAAACACATGTCTAAATTTATGAGTATATATAATGGAATTTAAAAATGTAATGGTTAATAATTGCTCTAACGAAGGCTGGTATTGGCAACGTTGAGTCGAGATAAAACAGAAGTAAAATACACATGGATAAAATCATTGAAGGCGCATAACTTAAAACTTCTCTAAAATGAATAAGAATTTGCTTCTTCAGCTAAAAATTTAGTGTTTATAAATTTTTTGTACTTTTAAAAAGTGCGAAAAACAATAAAAACACAAAAGTTCTCTTTTCAGTAAAAGTTCGTGAGAGGTTCTTTGAGATGAGTGGCAGGTGTCAATTGAAATTTCCCCCATTCCTCCACTGCAATAAGAAAATAAAAATCCCTGTAATAAAATTGGCTTTCAAACTTTTAATTCTTGTTATTTAAATATCAAATTTTAAACAATTTTTGTTACAAAACAACAACGATAACAAGAAAACAATTTTTCATTATGAATTTCTGTGGCAGCATTAGTGTGGCAACGGTTAAGAAAACACAGTTCAGGCTTCAAAAGAAACGTCTTCCCGAGGACTATTTTTACTGAAATCGTTTAATGATTAAGTAAGCTCAAGATTTTGAGAAAAATGTAAATTTTGTCTGATTTTCATCAAAATTTTTTAAGTTTGGACGCTTATTTTTCTTGAACAGAATGACAAAACGCGAAAGCATGAAAATTAGCCATCAGTGATTGTCTCAAAATGCGCGTGCAAAGCGGTTCTTTAATTGATTGTATGAGTTGAGAGTAATCTGTGTTCAAAACAATCTGGTTGCGATTTTCAAAATTTCACATTTTCGTTGCTGTGCTGTGGAGAGAGATGCCGCAGAGAGCTCTCCATTGGACATAAATATGGACAATATTTGATCGACGGACCAGCGCTGTTGAAGCTGTCGAAATCTTGCAATATATAATTTTTCGAAAAATGCCCAGTTTTGGAACTCGAAATTCAATTTTCGCTGTTATCTCTTAAATTGCAAGGAAAATTGTAACGAAAAATATTCTCAAGAGCAAAGTTGTAGGTCTTGGTGAGAGGATTCGAATGACTATATGTTTGGCCGGTAAGGTGGCCGCAGTGGAAGTTATGGCGGATTTAACCTAATTTTTTTAAAACGCAACTGTTCCACCGCAACTTTTCTAGGCTAAGCGATGTATGTAATCTTAGCAAGTGTGAATAAATTTCCACGACGAATTTTGAAAAACCCAAAATCACGCGAACCCGAACCTTAGCACCTTAAGCATTGTAATTATTGTGAAAGAAAATCTGTTCATTATGGTTCCTTTTTCCAGCAGACATCAAGTAATATAGTATCACACCAACGCCTGCAGGTGCACAGTATTACAGCGATTTAAAATGAAATGGGCTCATCAAAGCTAAAAAGTCAAATAAAATGATGCCAGCACAATAAATGAGAAAGAAGAAGAAAGTCATGTACCACCTAAGGTCCGAAAAATTCGGACCTCCGGTGGGATTCGAACCCACGACATTTTGCGCACTAGGCAAACGCTCTGCCGACTGAGCTACGGAGGCAAAACATAAAACAATGGTAAACTAAAAATAGCCTATATAAAAACGATTATATAAAGCTAAGTTGAATTTTAACGTTTTTTATAAAATAACGGGTGACAAAATTTTGTCCACATTTGTCCACGTTTGTCCAGGTGGACAAGCCTTCTGTCCATGTCCACTGGACCCGCGGGTACCCGCGGGTACCCGCGGGTACCCGCGTCCACCTTCCAACTCTGTTCATACCATTTCGTTTAATGCCACTTTATAACATCAACATCAGCATCAACCAAGCTTTCAACAACCATGGGGAAGTGTAAGACTTTTGCAACCTGGAGCTATCTAATAAATGAAGTTGAAATTCCTCTGTTGGTTTCGGTGCCTCTTCTATGTACTCAAAATTCTAGTTTTGTTACAGTCATACAAATGACCAAGCTGATTTGCCCAATTGAAGCCAGCAAGCTTGAATCTTGCATTCTGCAGTCTTGCGGTATTGCTGCAGATGGTGATTGCAAATTGCAGGAGGCAAAAGGCGAAGTGTTTGCGGATGGGAAAGGATTTGTGTCCGTGATTATGCGATTTCAGCTGCTCTGGACCGGAAATGGTACGGCTAGATCTGCGTTTGAAATTAGTATGATATTTTGACACGCTTTTGTGATGAGTTTTAGGAGTTGGAAGAAGCCTTATACACCGCCTTAAAGCTTATGATCGGTACATTCACATGAGTTTACGAAACTAGCAAACTTGTCAAAAAATTAGCACACCTTTTTTCTAACATAAAGGTTAAATATATCAATCTTTCAACGCCGATTTCTCAGAACTGTGGAAGCGGTCAAAATTTCTTTTTGTGCCATGATATGAATGAACGACACTTTGTATCGAGGAACGTTATTAGGATTGACTCAGCAGGATGCTCCAGAGAATCCGTCAAATGTGCGGTGACACGAAATTTTGCAACTTTGCATTGAGTTTTGTCGCAACAGGAGAAGTTCTAGCCCAAATCAAGAAATTTGTCCCTCCGGAATAGTGCGAATTTTCGTTCTGCCAAAGATCACGCACATCCATTGGGTAGTTTTTGAGAAATCGATGTTCAAAACAAAATAATCGCTGTTTACCAAAGTAGTATTTCGAACAAATCTCTAGCTTAAAGCAGGAAACTCTAGCTAATAGTCATTGGTAAAATGTGCAATTGTATATCGATCGAGCATAAATAAACCAAAATTGTCCGTAAGATTTAGCAGTAATTTTGAAAGAAACTGGTTTCCTCAAAAATGGCCAGTTTTGGAACCCCAAAACCGTTTTTAGGTTACACTGACTTAACCACGAGGCATAGCTCAAGAGTCGTAAAAGCAGAATTGTTCCTTTCGCTGCTTTCTTTCCAGCCATAACAACCAATTCGGTGTGTCGACTATGTACTGATAGAGTAATGGCAAAAATCGAAAATTTCTTATCTTCCCCCTGAAATGCTGGCCTGGTCCCAGAATGTTAAAGAGCACGGAAATAACATATTTGGAAAGTTTCACGCACTTTCATAAGGAATTGCCTATAGGGTTAAATTTACACAAAGCGATACCAGCACCTTGGTATCATATTGTGTAAATTTACTGTGTAAACTGTTTAAATTGCAAATCTACAGACTTCAATTCTTATATATAAAAATAGACAAATTTTTCCAAATTATTTTGGTGCTTTTTAACATTCGGGGACCAGTCCCGCATTTTTAGGTGAAAAGATACGAAATGTTCGGGTTTTGCCATTATTCGCTAAGTAGGTTGTCGATGTCACAGGGAAAATTTTCCCCCGTGAAATCGTTCCCCCCGGAAAAATTTCACTAGGGAAATTTTTCCTCCCGGAAAATTTTCCCTAGGGAAATGTTTCCCCCCGGAAAAATTTCACTAGGGAATTCTTTCCTCCCGGAAAAATTTCCCTAACGTAGTAAATATTTTTCTGGATGGTATTAATTGTAGGAATTTTAACTAATCTTTACAGCTTTTACTCCTAATTTTTATGTTACATTTCCAATTATTTTGGTATATATTTATTCATTCTTCCTTTCCACCCTTTAATATTGTAGAATTGAATTTACTTAAATTAAGCATATAATTAAAATAAATTTGTATTTAGGCAACAGAAGCTGGCTATATTTTATTTTTAAAGGTGTCGACAGTTTAAAGGCTTTTTCTTTAAGAATTAATTTAAATCTTGAATCCGAATGCTGAGTTTTCAACATAATTTTCAATATAATTTTGAATCTTAAGTCCTATATTGTTAAAGATTAGAAGATCAAAATCTAAAACTAAAACTAGGCTAACTAAAACTAGCCTTGACGAAAATTTGGAGTCAAGAAAATTGGAACCAAGCCTACTTTGGTCGGGACCGGGACCTTTGGTCACTATGTTTTCAACTATGAATCGGCGGATATATATACGCATATATAATATATAATATGTTAATATATATAATTTATAATGTATATTATATAAATATATATATATAATATATATAATATATAATATATAATATAATATATTAACTAATGTCACTTGTAGTCTGTAGTCTATAGTTTACTGCTTTCTCTTATTATATAATAGAACATAATTTTAGTTTTGTGTAGGTGCTGTGGAGGTAAGAGAAAGGCAGTTTTTTGTTTTTTGGGCAGTTTGAGGGTTTTTTTGGGGGGTGGGTTTTTTTTGTTCTTTTTGTTTGGAGGGGGTGGGGGGTTGTTTGGTGGTTTTTTTGTTGTGTTTTGGGGGGTGGGGGGGGGGGGGGAGAATATGTAATGAACTGGGTGAGATTAGAATAGAAAAACTTGACCAATTTGATTTGATTTCAAAAGTGGGGTCGCTTAGGTTAGACGTTCAATCACACGGAAGGTTAGCGCGTTTGCCTAAGGAGACAAACTTATGTACCAGATTCCCGAAAGGTGATTTGCCAAAATCGGGGATCTCTACAGCTAACCTGTTCGGGGTACTACTGTGAGTTCGTTTAGTTGGGAAGGGGTTAGGCTCTATCCAATCGCACCTGGAGTATGGATAGGAATGTTCTGACGCAACAGGTCAAAACTCTAAGATCAGACTGTTAGTCTTTAACTCTCAATTCAGATCCAACTTACTAGGATCTGAGCAATTTACCCTTTGTGTTCCTGGGAGATCTCACCTGGATCTCTTTTCAGCAGCTGAAATGTAGACTACGATTTGCACGCAACAATATTAATTTATTAGCCAAGTATGCTATGTTTACAACAAGGGAGGACAGAAGGGTTACACACCAATTATTATTAACAACAACTTGAATGACAACAATGAAACGGTACAGATTACAGGATTTACCAGAGTTGCCAGCCCTGGGTTGGGAAAGGGTTATTTTAAAGGGATGAGAGATTACCAAAATATAACTTTATCAAATTAAGGTCTGACCGGTTAATAACTAATCTGAGACTAAATATTAGTCCTCTTCTTCAGGTATTATTACTGGGCACGTTAGGTGTGTTGCGTGACGTGTGTTTAAACTCAAATGTACTCTCTATTAGTCTTTTACAGAGAAACTACAACACAGGTTCAATATAACAGATAATTAGCTAAAATTAACAGAGTGTCGGATATTACAATTCCGGTCTAAGGAGTTGGGTGATCCCGTCAGGTTACACCTGCAACCTCACGAGTGGTTAGGGTAGTTTGGATAGTGAACAATAAAAGGGGTCGGACCAGGCGGGGTAGTACCGGGAGATGGCTTCAATTATAATTATTAGATAAAATTAAATAACTAAATTTAATGATGGCTTCGTTAGGTCTTCCTTCGATGACTTCTTCAGATTAACTCTATCTGCGGCCTAAGCCAGAGACAACAGGGGAGCCTGTGCTCCCGGACAGATAACGATCAGGGTAAAAGTGCAATACATTTTTTAGTAGGTTCTTAAAATGACTTCGAAACACAAAACAGTTCAATAACAGTAACAGGCAAGGATCGGTTTAGTTTTCCCAAATTGACCAGGTTCACGGAGGCTATTGTCTCTGCCCTAGACTACAATCTATATAGGATTCCAATTCCCAAGTACCTTCGTCAACTCGAACTGTCTTCAACTGGGCAAATCGGTTAATCGCTTAATAATATCAATCTCTGTTCACTGGGCACTGGTTCAATCGTACAGAAAGCTCTCCGGATCAGGTTCCACAGACCACGAATCAGAGCAGGATGTTGGCCTCTCGAAGAACCTGAATCAAATGGGTTAAAACCCATTAGTTCAGAATATAAGTGCGGGAATCAAACCCAGCAACTATTACTCACTTTTAAGGCTTTCAGAGACAAAAATTAAAACTTTAGTTAATTCTGAATAAGATTTTTCGTTGAAAACCAGAATTAACGCACTTTAACCGCTTTTGTGGGACAAAATGTGACTAATTATGCGTTATTAGCTTGAAGTAGGTAAAATTTCGCCGAATATGAATTTTTGGGCGATTTCCTGCATCGGAATGCCGGAAATCGCCGATTCAACATATATTCTTCGCAATCATATTCGGTCTGCGCATAATTAGATTTTAGGCGTAAGATTCACGACAGGAAAGCACCTGTTTCCTGTATAGCAAGTGTACAAGAATGGAAACGTATATTTTGCAAAGATTATTCCTTTTAAGCTTATTAGAAGATGGTTTTATCCTAATCCTTAATTCTTACGTAATTATACAACACTAATGATCTAACTAACTATTATTTATGTGATTTTAGGTTTATTTGATACTTACGTAAAGATATTCATCGTGTATGCCATTAGATCCCATAATTACTTGCTTGCATAGATTAACGAGTACAGTTTGGTGCTTACTGTCAGATTTGGGTAGTATTTTCGACGTAAAACGTTTACCTTTTGCAGTTACTAGTTGGCATAAAAAGTCTAAACTGTACGGATAATATACTTTACAGAAATGCAACCTACAACCAAATTAGTTGCCCCATTAACGAGAACCTGTGAGAGCAAGAATAACAGCTTTGACATAATTCTTGCAATTTGATTAAAATTAACTTTTGCCTTTTGTACTAAAGACTGACGAAACGTATGAGTTATTTTGTGATGCACTGCGAGGATTGCTAGCTCGGGATGGATCTACTGGCACAGATCTAGCTAATTAACACATATAATTAATACAAAACAATGGACAGACTTAGCTAATTCATGTTACAAATTTTAGGACAAAATTTGGCTCTAAACAGGTAAAACAAACCAGCACGAAGTCCTTTATTTGCGATTCGTCCACTCCCTTCTTGCGGGCATACCTACGTGGACGAATCGAGGACCACCTGGTTATATCAGCTTATCCTGGGGGTCCCCGTGACCCTGGACCATATTAGCTACCTAATTTGCACATTACCCTAATACTGAAGTAAGTACTCATTCACACTGTTTGTTACACTCATATCCCTCGGATCAGCGAGCATTCAACAACAAACACACACTTATACACATTCACATCACTTTCCTGCCTAACACAGGAGTTTTAGGACAGTTTCGCAGGTATTGGCCTCATGCACCAGATGAGAACCAGGGGATTATCATATGTTGAGATAATCCGTTTTGACTGATATTTTTAGACTGTTTGAAATGCTATCTTTAAGTAATGTGGAGTTTGATGTGATTTGCAGTTTAATAATTGTTGGCAGAGGTTACTACGATTTGCTAAACTCTATGCTTCCCGGATTATCCCAATATTAATAACTACATTATTAATACTCATTCATTCCATTGACATTCATACTGATTTGACAATCCTCACAACCCCTATCGTACAAGGGGAGTTTCCGTGAGTTGCCATCACCTTTATACGAAAACATTCATTCTACATACATACAAATCAGAGCATTCTACAATCATTCAACCAAACATTCTTGAAACTTGGTTAATTTCGGAACCTCACGCTCCATGAGGGGTTTACCCGAATAACCACCTTAGGTACTTTTTGGGGACACATTCACACATTAAGTTTGCAACACATTCACGCTTCAATTATACAAAACATTTATACTTCAGGCTTGCAGAACATTCACACCTCAGACTTACAAAACATTCACACTTCAGACTCACAAACATTCACATTCCAATTGTACAGAACATTCATACTAATAACTATCTAGCTACTTAGACTAACTAATAAACTAAATTAAACTTAGGCTCATTTGTGTGAAGAAGTTTGTTAACTTTAAACTTTGTTGTGCGCGAGTTTTACAGCTTTTGCAATTCCTCAGAATTGCTTATAAAAGAAATTTTATGGAAAAAGTTTGAACTTTACAAGTTTGGAAAAGGTATGACCCGAATTTTTGGTGAAAGCCAGTGAGTAATAATTGCTAAGCAATTATTACTAACAACAAGGAACAGTCAGGTAAACTAAATACACAATTAATTAAAACTAAGGAAAGTGAGGAAGCCGGCCATTCCTCTTAAAAGACTGCTTGATAATTAATTAAATTAAACATAAAACAACTAAAGTTTTAGGAATTCGCTTTTAAAACACTCTATATTTTAGCACCTAACAATTTTAATGCCGACCTAACGCTAAAAATAAAACACAATACAGACTATGGAAATTATGAGACAATACAAGCCTTTTGTAAGAACATGGCCGGCAACTCCTAGTTGCCGGCTGTGGGGAGTTATTTTCTCTAACTAGCTTATTAATTTCAGAGCCGTAATTAAGGGCTCTCTAGCTCAGAACTACGGATTTGGGGTCCCACTCATAAACCCATGAAAACTACAAAAATAACCCCAAAAGTGACAACTAAAGAAAACATTTTTGGTCATAAAAGCCGTGGCTTGGTAGGTGAAATGGAATTATAACGAGAAAAGTAAAAGAAGAGAAAATTGGACACGTCTCAAGACCTCCATCGCACAGGAGGGGTTTACATGAGCTGCCCTTGATTTTTGAATTAATTAAATAATAAAATAAAAATGAAATAAAACTGGCCCGGAGGCCCAACATGCTATGGAAATAAAAATGTGGCCTTGGGCCCAAAAAATTGCTATAAAACCGGGGCTCGCTGGCCCAAAGACTCCATAAAAGCTGGCCATGAAGGCCCCAAAATATCATATAAAAGAAATTAGGCCCAAAGGCCAAAAATTGCACAAAGAGAGAAAAAATAAAAATAAGGCCAAGAGGCCAAAAATCCTAATATTTTGTCCTATATTTCGAATCCTGAGCCGGGCATAAGAGACCCATATGGCTCCTTAATTTGTAGTGTTCGTGTGTTTTCTTAATCTTCCTTTCTGGCCTGTGGGCCAGAAAGGTCCCTAAAAAGCGTCCTAAAGGGGGACGTGTATTGCTATATTCCCGTACCACACCAGTGGTCCGAGAAACAATACACGCCGGGGGAAAGGGGAAAGAAAAGCGACTGCTTTCAGCCGCTGCTAAACGAACACTGAAAGAGTTGAAAATTTTGGGGACCGAGCTGACAGTTTTGCTGACAGCTCGGTGACAGGTCATTAGCGAACTGGGGGCGGAATTTCTCTTTTATTTTAGCTTAAAGCTTCTAGAAAGTTCTAGAACTTTCTAGAAGCTTGCTATCTCTACCATAGGCCAGTCCAGCGGCTTGCCGGACCGGCCAGCCCGAGGGAGGGAAGATTAACGATAATGGGGACATATTGCCCCCAACTGACCCCTTTTTTGATTAATTCTGGGTGCTGAAATTCTGCAAAACTTTGCGAAATTTTGGTTAACATGTAAACGTAACCAAAGGGGAAATAGCACGAATTTTGACCCTTGTTTGTAACCTTTACGCAATCTACGTAAATTTCAGAGACTTAAAAGGGGAATCTTGACACTCTATGTACTTGACTGGGCTCGCGTAGTTAATTTTTGTAATAATTTTAATTGGGGGAAATTAATTAAGCCCCCTGCGAACTCTACGTGTGTGTTAAAATTTCTGCCCTCTTTTCTTCTTTTGAGGCGAACTTTTGTTGTCCTCTTCTTGTTGGACTAGGCCCAACAAAAGTTCACCTGAGGACAATCCTCAAGTACGTAGGAGAAGGAGAAAGAAAGGGGAAACAGCAGCGCACCTGGCTGCCTTATAGTCTGGGAGGTAGACAACCTCCCAGACAAAGAAAGGGAAAGGAAAGAGGGAAAGAAGTTAGTACAAAGGTTTTTTAGAAGTCCCCTTTTTGGACTTTCCTTTTAAGCAAAGTAAGATTAGGAAATAAAAGCTAATCTTACTAAAACATTTTTACTTATAACTCACTCAATTTTGGGAGTTAAAACGTGGGAATTGCATTTTTGGAAATGGGAGAAATTTCTCTTTCATATGAGCCTAAGTTGCGTCACAGACCAAAAATTCATTTCTTACGTAATACTTAGCTAATTAATATAGATTAAGTCTAACTAACACCAATTAACATGACTAATAACAAATTAAGGCCTTATAACATCGTAAAACACAAATTAGAGCAAATTAATGTACTTAAATACGTATTACTTTTAATTTCTTGCGTACTACATAATTATGTGATTATTTCGTTAAACCATCTTCTAATATATGTTATTAAACATTGAAAAGGCTTTTTGAAACACTGCTGACAAGGATTAGTGTATTCTTTTCAGCTAGAAATGTTGGATTCCCTGTCATAATGATTATGAGTTTCGTTTTTACACCAACACTAGGATTTTTAGAGTTTTACGATTCTTCCGTTCTTATTGACTTCTAGCAATGGAAGGGGAAAGTGACCGCACCCGGGCCACTGAGGGAAAGGACACCTGTCCTTTCAAAAAGGGGAGTTTTGGAATTGATCTTATTATTATGATTTTTATCATCTCACGTGTAATAGATCATTATTTGGACTAATTAATCCTAACCGAGCTTGTAAGTGCCCTTCTCTTGTGTTAATGTTGGAGTAACTTTTGGTCTTCTCTCTCGTATTAGTGAAAAAATGCTTGTTTGGGACTGGCAACTCTGATTTGAACAATTATACGATGACAATTAATTATGGCTTGGACACAATTACAAACTAGAACTTAACATAGGCAAGATCCTTAGAGTCCGCTTTTCTGTAAAAACTTCTTTTGGAACAATGACCAATTAGAAACTAGCGTTTTAACCACTTTTGAACATATGATCTAAGTTATTCCATTACAAATAAACCAACTTGTCTGTTTAATTTAAGGGGAGGTTGTTGTGATTTGTTTGATTTCGTTTCTTTTTCAGAAACATTTTCTGTTTCTGGTTTGTTTTCGGTTTTAGGCTGTCAAAATCTGCCGAAAAGTGTGATTCTCAAAAGACCAACCACTGAAAAGTTCGAAACCTTGGGTGACCATGTGGCGGATTTGATGAATAAGACGACATTAAGTAAGGTAAGTGCGACTCAAGAGGGCACAAAGGACCTCTTACTTTAACATTAGTAACGTCAAGAGTACATAATACATAAGAGTGCGATAAGGGTAGGTAAATTTCAGTAACTCAGTAGTGCACTAGTACTCAATGCGACTGCTCGGTCCCATGTTTATGTGCCAGTTAGTTGACAGTTAGTCCAAAATGTGTCTCGTTTCGAGAATCCAACATCCAAGTGTCGCGCAGCGGCAGCATGTAACGTTTCGGTTTGAGGTAGCAACTCGAAACACTATTGTGAGCAGGCCCGCACCCAGGATTTTGAAAATTGGGGGTCCAAGGTAAAATGAAGCGGGGGTCTGGGGGGACGGAGTCACCCAGAAGTTGAAATTTTTTGCATTTTTGCTCAAAAACAGTACATAGGACGTTAATTTCTTGCAAAAAGTAAATTATCGCGCCGACGGCGCGAAAAGTTTTTAAAAATAGCTGTTTTTGCGAAAAAAATAGCAAAAATTTTCCACTTTGTCATCCCAAAAGGGGCGTCTAGACCCCTTGAACCCCCCCTAGGTGCGGCCTTGATTGTGAGTGAACTCAACTCTCCCTGACTAAACCGTGGCTGATCTCCAGCCTTGCGAAACGCGAAACGCCTCGAGTAATTGTGAAGACAATTATTCGGTGTCACATACATAACACCTTCACCAGTCAAAAGATAAAGTCACTAAAGCTGGCACTACTCTTACTCGTAACCAGCTGGGTTGGGGTGTATCAAAGAATATTTTTGTTTCAGATTCATAATCGAGAAGTCTTCATTTACAATTGTTTCGCCAAATCATCTTCGCCTTCTCCGATCAAAATGCCTAAACTTTGCGGGTACCAGGAAGCTACTTCAGATGACGATTTAGGATTTCTGATGGTCGAAGATTTGTCTGAAATCGGAATTTCCACCAAATTTTTGGAATATTTCAGTTTGGAAAAAGTGAAAGTATTGCTGGAATTTACCGCATCGTTACAAGCTTTCAGCATTCTAAACCCTGATGCAGTCTCAAGTGTTGGTAAACTTCCCATTTATTTTTAGCTTATATATATACCACTATTAATGGATAACTATTTACTGTTAATGGGTAACTATTTACTGTTATTCAGATCACTCAAAAATTTGATTTTCAAGCAAAATATGTAGTCTGTGATGATTATATATGATCAACATTTAACTTTACTTTCAGGAGGCAGTATTCACTAGTTTGTGGATTTGGGATATGTGGTCCAAACTTAAAGAAATGTAGGCATAATTGGTTTGGGAACGCTAACACAGGCATAATTAATTTCCTTTAAAGCCTTTTTAATCTTTGGACTTTCAGATGACATCCATACTCCAATAATGGCGAACATGCTGAGCCATTTTGACAGTTCCGTGGACTATCTGAGATCTCAGTTTTTCACAGATCTTCAGATATCATCAGATCAGCAGAGCTTCCTGAGGGATCGCGCCATCGTAAGCAATTTAGTCTTCATGAATCTGGCCAATTTGCCAACAAAAACGAAGTTTAACCTTAGAGTTAATTTATACCTAATGTCCATTTTGTAGCGCATCTACCAGGGCTGGTGGACCAAGAGAAACCAAGGACAAGCCCGAACGGGAGGCGCCAGGCACCATCCTACCCACGAAACCAGGACCTAGAAGAGAGAAGGGAAGAGGGAGGTTCAGCTTTTCACTCACCATTGAAAGTAAAGAATTTGCACAGCCAGGGTTCGAACCAAGGCCCTTCTGACTCCGGAGCAGTCATGCTAACCAACTACACCACAGGCCACAGGGCCATCAGCTGAACTCCTGATATGGGAGATTCAGGATTATCAATTTTTCCTATGCCTGCTTCCCTTACAGATTAGTCATCTATAAAATTAGCTTTCTTCAGGACCACTGCCGTGACTATATGAAACCTATTGCTCGCTCTCCAACTATTGCTCAGTGATTCATAAATTTCACAAGACAAACCTCTCAGTCTGTCTCTACAACTCAGAGATTTAACATTTTGCTGACATTTTGTAAATTGCTCCTAAAATCTCAGGATCAAAATCATGAAACAAGTCACATCCTAATGGCTTGAAGACTGATTTGATAGCTACAAGCGATAGAAGACCAGCTGTCTTTTCTCAGCCTTTTCGCATTCTAGTTAGAAAATCAGAGTTAAAAATTGTTACTCGGAGGTACACTTAAAAGTTTTGAATGTCAACGTGCCAACAGAATTAAGTCAATTTTAACTTGCTGAGCACGGCGCCTTTAGATGCATATATCCTCACTGATTGGGATCAGTTGATTTCAGAAAATGCTCCTTCCAATGCTGAACCCAGAGAAGAGTTTGGAAGGCGGAGACCGCCCAGTAACTCCGGTTCTCTGCTACGGCGATTTCCAGCCAAATAATCTGCTCTGGCGAAAAGACGGTCGGGGAAATCCAACCGATGATTTGGTCGCCGTTGTTGACTATCAGGTTGACAATATTGAATCGTTTAATTGTGCTGACCTTAAAATAAATGTTTTTTTTCCGTGTTGTTGAAATTTTTAATTAAATTTAAATTAAAATGATTAAAATGATGTTTTAACCTGATTATCATTGCAATCATAGCAATCATCGAATAGCAAATTCAACAGGAAGACTGAAATGAGCGGAGGTTACACGCTCACAGTGCAACTTTAGTTGCTGTTGTCGCAGTAGTTTTTTGTAATATTTTATTTTTTGTGCTTATTTCATTGTTTTAGGCTGTACATCGAGGCCTGCCTGCAGAGGATGTGGCACACATTCTCTACTTCCATTTGCCTCCAGAAGAAAGAAGACAGCACCAGGAAAATCTTATTACCTTCTATTTTCAGAAGCTACAAGAAAAGCTCGAATCCAAGAGGCTTCCTTTCGGTTTAGATGAATTTATGGAAGACTACCGAAATTTTATCATTCTGTTTACTGCCGTGTTTGTCGGTTATGCCAGAACTTATGTGGAAAAGTTTAAAACTCCCAATGCGGAAACTATTACATTGAATCATATCAATTGCTCAGTGCAAGACATTTTTTCAAGTAATAAATAAAGTAAATTTCATGCTGAGACTTCAACTCCATGTTTCAGAGATTACAAAATGATAGTATTATTTAAATGAAGAAATGTTCCTTGCATTCCATAATTAGACTCAAGCTTCAAGCTTGATTGGATTAGGACAAAACACTAATCTTGAGCACATATTTTTCCTTAGGTGGGGGCGACTAAACTTTTACCCCGACTTTGTACGATTGGCCTACTTTTTGGCGAAGATATAGAGCCTGGGTGTGGTCAAGAAAATATCAGTTACTGAGATCTTAGCTGCTTTCCAGCCATGTGTAGCCGTCGGGTTATGTGCCCGAGCCCCCTTTTTCACAACTACCAACATACATAAAAATCACTGCTGGCTGCAAGATCCTAACTTCAAGTTTGCCATTTGCCAATATGCTTGGCACATGTGCCACTATCTGCAGAAAAATACTAGACGTCTCTATCGTATCTCATCTAAGAGAATTACTCTTCAAAGTCGTAGTTTCGGCAAAAATCTAAAAAAATTTGCCTATAACGAAAGGAAAATTTTATTACTGGTGTAAGCTATAAGGCTGTAATTTGGCATATATAGAAACAAGTTAGTTTACGTACCACTATTTTTCCTTTTTCGGAATTTATTTCTGGGTTGAAGTGAACAAAAACAGAAGCCCGTCCAATATTATAGAAATAAATAGAATACACTCTCGTGCTAATTCCAACATTTTCCAGTTATCATATGTACACGTAAAAACACATTAAATTCCTATATTAGTAGTGCATGCGACCTCTGCCAGACTTGGTTCAAACACTTGCGGCTCATCAGTGGAGAAGTGTAGAACTAAGTTCTTTAGGATGCTTTGGAAAAATCTTTTACAAAATAAGTGAAAGATAGTTTCGCCGCTAGTCGCCTCATAAAGTGTCATTAGTGTGGTGAACAAACATCTATGACATCCAAAATATGAAAAATTTCTCATTTTGAAAGCTGTTAACAATGGGTAGGATAAGAAATTGGACAATTCCCTAATATTTCGATAATTAAAATTTTTTAAGAAAATTAAGAATCTTCGGAATTGAAAAATTCCGTAGTTTTCAACCTTTAAAATCTTCAATAAGATTATAATAGGAGTTAGGACATACTATATTCAGTGTATTCAGTATTTGTTTGTTTGTTTGTTAGGACATACTTTGCAATTAAATAGACATTTCCTTCAAATCACTCCGTTCATCTGTCAGATGCCACTTTTCACATTGGTAACTTATTAAAGGAAATGATAATCTGGTAATCCATCATGTAGTATATGAAGCGTGACCAACATCTACTTACAGTAAAGTTGAAATGAACCGGTATTTCCAGGTATTGACTATTCCCACTGGATCACTAACACAGAATGTAGCTGTTGGTTGGATTTGCGGTTAAGGTAAGCGCACAGCACTTCAGTTCAACATGGGAAAACGCAGTCATTAAAGCTGCAGTTGCTCGCTTGATAGTCAGTGCCAACTGCAAGCTCATTGCAACCAGTGGTCACATTCAGGTGGATTTGATTTAAGCATACAGTTTGTGCAAAACTGCATAGCACAGAACATAAAAATACTTTACATTTGTACCAATCTTTTACACTTTAATGATGTAAAATCTATAACAAATGACAATTTTTATTGCAGGCGTCATGTCTCTTGTGCGCCTTCTGGAAGAACGGACGGTATTGCATGGGATTAACGAAGCATTGAAATCAGAAAGTGTTTACCTCAGAATATTTTGGTTTGGAGCTTTCAGCATAGCGCTAGGACTAGCAATAGCATCAAACGCAGGAATAGGCCAACCATATATAACTGAAGAGCTGATAACTCTCAGTTCTACTCGACCGGCAGGTCTACTTTCTTTGCCTTCTTTGTTTCTATCACCGAATGCCAGGTACTATTATCATGCATTGGTGCACATGGAGTGGGGGTCCTCTCCCCTCTAATGGACAAGTCCCGACCCCGTCCTCGAAATTTTGGAGACTGACACCACTCCCAAATGGCCAAATCCCAGACCCCACCCATCCCAATTTCCCAAACTCCACCCTCAAATTTTAGAAATATTGCTTCAAAATTTGAAAAATTAAAGTAAGCAAAAGTGCAGCTTTAAATATAGTGTAAACGAGTCTGCTGACACTGTCGCGATAATAATGCTAGCTATCGCTGATAATTAATGGTTGTAATTAACATCGAAAATGTTTACGCCTTAAGCAATATCCGTCACCGTGCATATCATTTGAAAGCTGTTGACGAGGCAAATTCAGTGGTGTTATACGGTCAAAACAAGAAAAGGTTTAAGATAAGATCAATAAAAATGGTTTTTGTTTATTATTTTTCTGCAACTCAACAAAAGGGCCAGTTCTAAGAACGTTGAATTGGTCTCGTCAGGAGCTTTGGAATGACAAGCATTAAGCAACATGATGGGTTCTGATTAAGATTTGAGAAGTTTCTATGTTAATTACAATAGTTAAATAACAGAAGTAGCTAGCATAATTACTATATTATCGTATGTAAAATTGATCGTTTTCGCAATTAATTCCGCATTAATTGGGAATCTGCTGCATTTAAAAATACGAGGAACAAAGAAAGGTTAAAGAAAGAACAAGGAATAAGCTGGTCTCACTGGATGTGGATCAATGATAGGATAGGACGCTTTACTAAAGATCCAAAGCTTGGCGGATCAATCGCCACCCTAGTCACCTTTCTTCGCAGCTTTCAGTCCTGATTTCAACCTTTCACATTTAGCGACCGTGCCGTATCTTTACCATTTTAAGGATTGAAGTAGTTTAGGATGCTTTGGATTGGTGGAATTGCAGGTTATTAAAACTCGATGCTTGGAACCCACGGACACTTTTCTTCAATTTTTTCATCCCTGATTTAAATCTTTAGCACTGTAATCTTTTTAGGTATACAGTTGATACAGTGAAAAAGTATTTAAAAGACGCTGATTGGTTTACTCCCACTGAATTGCCAGTACTGGATAAGTTAATAGGGCTATTATTTCCTGGGCACTACTACTTCAGCTACTACAACACAACTGACGCTGTGGGTGATGGCAGACTGTTAATTTTGGCTGGAAAGCTGGATCAATTGCTAAGTAAAAGGAACACAACAGTCAGCCAAATGCTAGAAGAAATCTCTTTCTCTTGCTCAGATTTAGTGCTAGCATGTCAGAACGACAACAACAAAGCTCTTTCATCTAGTGATTGCTGCGAAGGTGGAAGAAAGTGGGCAAGCCAGTATCTTGTGATTGGAGGATTTCACCAAAAATCTGTGGGAACCAGCTCAGGTTCGTTTATGCACAGTTGTGTATAAGTATATTCCACAACACGTCTTACCACAGTTTCACATACCTTATGTTCATGGGGTATAAATCTTCTCCGAATGTACTACACGAGTTCGAGAACGAAGGTTTTTTCATGGTGGCAATAAAGTACATATGTGTTAACTACCGGTTTACTGTCCGGTAACTAAACCGGCACTTAGATGGCGAATCGAATGCAGGTTCTCTGGTTAGTTCTACCTAGGGTGCAACCCGAGCAAGAAAAGTAAAAGCCCTAACTAAGATACCCTAAGTAGCAATAATTGGAGACATGATTTAATAGATGAACTTACATGGATTTATTAAAGGCATATAAAGGCGTAAGGCAAATCAATGCAATGTACGGCCAATCGGCCCGACCGTTCACTATCGAAATCACAACAATACTGATCAGATATGCATATAAGCTAGTGACTATTAGTAGTAGGAAATTGCAAGAGCTGGCCCCTCAGCCTCAGCTAAATCCTCTTAATCCCCCTAATCCACCCCGCTGAGGGGCCAGCTTTTGCAATTTGTTTTAGGGATTTATTTTAGTGGTTGGGATTAATCCCTTTAGTTTAGTGGTTGGGATTAATCCCCTATCTATGTGTTTGGGGCTGCTGAGAGCAAGGGAATAATCCGCAGCCCACCCAATGTATTTAACAGGGTTAGAGTAATCCCTCTAGTCCAGGGATATTTGGATTAAGCCATGGGATATCCATCACCTCGAATTTAGTTTCCAGGATTAAACCGCAGCAGTGTAAGACTGCAGGATAATTAGATCAATAAGTTGCTTTAAATTTGCGTTAGGATTATAATCGCATTTCCCTTTTGCTGCTACGATCCGTACACACTGTGCGACATAAACTTGATTTAAAATTTTAATGAAATACAAGTGTACAAGTGTAAATCATATTGCTACAGTATTCTATAGATACAAATATCGTGATAACGCATACTGTGTACAACAAGGTCTAGCAACATGTTAAATATTTGCATACACCAGCAACATTGTATCTCAAGTCCTCGCTGATTAACAGAGAGGGTCTGTTGGTTTCTGATGTACTGGTCTTCGAAATAATACAATAACCCTGGAAGAACAATGTCATGTAATGATCGCTCAAACAAGGATGTAAAGGTTAAATCAACCTCGCCAATGTCGCATATTTTTTTGATGGTGGAAGAGTTATGAAAAGTCATCCTAGGTAGTTCATCAACTTCATATATCTGACACACCATAGGACTTAGCGGCTGTCTCCATTGAAATCCGTACACATAGTCCAATAAAGTGTTCATACATTCGTCCAAGGAAGTTGCAGTTGTAGTTGTAATGGGTATTAGTATTCAAACGTCATTGAATTCGTTCGCATAAAACCGCTTTCGTCGTATATCAGTAACAGAGATCCTAGGTGTAGTGTGTTACAATTCCAAAAATTCCAGTTCCGTTTTGTGGGGTAGAGAAAATGGGGGAACCAATCGTTCTATGGGTGTGGTTTTTAAGAACAATCCATAGACGACCAGAAGGTAAAGAGTTGTACCACTGGAAAAGTATACGATAGAGTAATGTAAAAGGAACGATCTTGGTCCATTCCAACAGAAGGTTAATAATATCATTTAAAGATGGCGAAGTGAGGGATCGCAATCGGGAGATTATATAATCAATAGTAAGATCAACCAAGGTAGTCGACATGTTCTAAAAATAATAAATACAACGAGTAGTACTTGTAAACATATATTAAAATGGACAGTTTCAAGCTCAAAATCATTATTGCTATATTTAGTATAGTACAAGTTACAATAGTTTCAATTGGATTCAGCTGTTTTTGTGAATGCAGCTACAAAAAACCTAATGCAACAGTAGAATTGCCTGCTGAACAATTTCACCCAATTACCATTGAGTTGCTGCCGAATGGTGCAGTAGGACTAGTTCAAGGTAAACGGCGGAGCAATATTTCATCAAAACAGTTTAGCAAAATGCAGAATTTTATAGAGTTTTGTGTTACGAATGACACAAGGTGCAATAAAAAGCCTTCGACCAAGTTGATGTGCCCATTTGTAGAAAGCAGCTACAGCCTAACATTATGTTTTGCTGACGACAAGCAAATAATGTACGCTGAAATAGGAAGTCTCTATCTAACGAGAACCGATGTACTTAAAATATATGAAGTTTAGAGATGACTAATGAAACCTAGATCAATGATACTGCAACGGTTAGTTAAGTCGTTAAAATTATAAGCAGAAGATATTTTTCACTGTCAAAATGGTCAGTAAGTGCACGTTTTCAACTTGGAATTTATCGATATTATGGAACGGCGTAAACACGTTAGGAAGACCCACGCTAACAGACTATCCAGAACTTGTTGTGGTACTACTTTTAAAACAATGCGTGAGAAGAGAAAACATGACAACACTGATCACTGGATATCACCCCTGAAACTAGTCAGAACTGACACTCAAACTGTTTATGGTACTGATTCCTCCAAAGACATTTCTGACAACACTTATTTTGTGGATGTTAACCACCACCCTTTAAGTAACTCATACCGCTGCAATTTTTCTTACGGTGGATATGTCTACAGATCTGTCGAACAGTTCTATCAGTCAGAGAAGGCAAAATATTTCGAGGATTGGAAATCTTTTGGCGATATTATTAATGCGTGGACTGCAAAATATGTTAAAGAAAGAGGGATGAACGTAATCGGTTACAACGAGACAGAATGGATGATGGTTGCAGAAAGAATTATGGAGCGTGGAGTTCGAGAAAAGATAAGACAAAATATTCAAATGGAAGAAGCGTTGCTATGTAGTGGTACCAAGAAAATAGTGGTGTTAAATGAACATGATAGGTTTTGGTCATGCGGTGCTGGAAATGTTAAAGACTGTGCTGGTGAAGGACAAAATAAGCTAGGAACTATATTAGAAAAGATTAGAGATGAACTTAGGAAAGAAGTGTGTGTTTAGTTGTTTTGTTATGTTATGACTGTTGATGCAGAAAATTAATAAATGTGTACAGTCTTAGATTGATGTAATCATGACACAAGCCTTAGGTAAAGTTACAATAGGGAACCAACCACCCTCGAGTAACGTAATTCATACTCCATTTTTAAAGTTACAGCATCCATTCACATGTATAGTTGCTGCGCCAACTAAGGCTGGTGTGGAATATCAGTCAGTCGGATGTGCTAAGCCTAAGTCTAAAGGCTCTAAAATTACAGTAATCTCTCGAATTTACAGTAATCTTACAGTATGTCTACAGTAAATTCTACAATAATTCAAATTACGGTTGTGAAGTTGGCACTGTGTGCAAAGAAGTGGTTATACTGTAGATTTGTGATGTATTTCAAGTAAATAACTAATATTTGGGATAACAGATGTTGTGATGTACATTTTGATGAGATGAACAATCAATCATTTTGATGGTTGGCTCGCTAATTTCTTTTCGGTATTTAACAGGATTGGAGAAACTGGTTGGGGGCAGTTAGTCGTAGACAGTGTTTGACGGGAGGTAGTTCTCTCCCCCAGGTGTCCGCCGTTATAATTTAGGTGTTTCTGATTGTTTCCGCGCTAGGCTTTGTGAACTGTAATTCTAATAGTTATTTTATGTCTGAAGTTCATTTTGTATTTTGAATTTAACTGCCGAGTTTCTAGTAAAGTTGCTTTTGTATCTTTCTTCGTAGGAATTGGAGGAGATTAGGTTATAGAATAGTTTTAGCATCGCACACCTTAGACCTGAACCTGCACTTAGTTTCCAAAATTCACACGAAGTCCGGTCTTTATTTCGACATTTACACGCGCATATAGGAT
>JASAND010024420.1:0-22674 GCA_030248195.1 Trissonchulus latispiculum
TACTTGTTACAGTACAGCTATCAAGTTAATACCGGCACAATTTGTAAGGTTAGGCTTTGCTTCAAGATTTAGCACGAAGTTTTGGCGAATTTGTGAACTTTCCTGATGTTCGCAGAATAAATAAACTTTGGTACTTCATTTGAAATAAAATTTATAAAACAGTTTTAAATGAGTTTTGCAGAAACGATAGAATTCTTTTTTAGTTTCATACAAAAGTGCTCCTATTCGGTCACTCACTCCCAGGAGAGTCTTTTGTATTAATTTATGGTACTTTTGACTAGGGTTGCGCCGTTAGCGAAATTACGGGGCCGGGGCCGGGCCGGGGCCATCCCAAAGTGCGGGGCCCGGCCCGGGCCGGGGCCCGCCCCGCCCCGGCCCCGCCCGGCCCGGGCCCGGCCCCAAGCCCCAGCCCCGTTACACGGCCCCGGCCCCGGCCCCGTTACATGGCCCCGGCCCCGGCCCTGTTACACGGCCCCGGCGGCCCCGACGGCCCCGACGGCCCCAGCGTCCCCAGACTCCATTTAACAGCCTTTTGCTTACCCCTTTGCAAGAGTATTGGCAATATACCTCATACTGGCAGTCTTTATGCTTCATTCGGATCCTATGTTTAATACATTGTGAGTCATTTCTCTATTCAGAAGTCCTATCTTCAGCAGTTCAGCACAGCTTAGGCAAGATTTTTGTGCTCAAATTATGTAAATTAGGTTTATACAATATTTAAGCAGCAGAACTGACAGACTACACGCAGTCTTTGCCTGTCAGCAATCTAAGCGGTTGCGGAGTTTTGAGCACCAGTGTTGCTTATGAGCTACACATAGGTGCATTAGGGAATCAAGTAGTTAGCGTTTGACAGGCGAATCATGAAATTACAATAAATGTTTGGCTTTTCCATAATTTGGAATGAAGTAGGAAGAACGTAGGTTGTATTGCTGAACCAAATACTGTAATTGTGCTACTTTGTTATTTTGTATGCTAAGGGAAGGGAAGACTAGCGCCTGCTAAGAAATCAGAAACCTTTACCTAGGTATTTAAAAAATAATTTCAGTTCGATATCAAAAGAAATAACTAGTGACAAGTCAATCATTTCGCGATCGTTTCGCGCAAAATAATAATCTAAAATTGGTTTTCTAATTTTAATTTGTCAATAGTTCAAAATAAGTTTGCAGTATACGCTTTGATTTCTTTACAATACAACATTATCTTGCGACATTAACTCTTATTGGACTAGTGAAACTAACGAAATATCAACAAACGGAATTGAGATTAGTTTTCTAAATAGATCAGAGACGAACTTTAACTTTAACTTTCCTACCTATCAAATTTTCTAAGCAGACGTGCTGAAATGGAAACAAAAAGCTTCTGGTTCGATCAAAAAAACTGGAATATCTCTAAGTCTAAATTTAATATAGTATATATTATTATATTTTATTTAAATTAATTTATTTAGCAATAATTGTAATTTATTTAAATATCTAATTATACATTCAAAATAACTAACGGAAAATAGGGAACGTGAAGCATTGTAAAACAGAAAGTTTTTATATTTCGAAAGTTTACAGGAATTACTGAATTATTATTAATTTTAATTAATTAGATAATTACAAAATGATGCGGGATTTTGCGGGATAGGATTTATCAAATTTGCGGGACTACGGACGGAACAAGCAAATTTAGTTCGGGGCCGGAGGGGCGGGCCAAAAAATTTCGTCCAGCGTCCATCTGTGGCTGGCACAACGTCACGTTACAGAGAATTGTGTGCTGTGCTACATATACTATTGATGTTTCAGCACCTGAAACTGAAACTGAAAATATTTTCAGTCAGTACGTATTTCAGTTTCAGCACCTAAAACTGAAACTGAAACTGAAATTTATTTGGATGAGACCTGAAACTGAATCTGAATTTGAAGTTCCTATGAGCAACCGTCTGAAACTGAAAATCAAATAAAATGAGACCTGAAACGGAAACTGAAAATCAGATAAAATTAGTCCTGAAACTGAAACTGAATTTGCATCTGAAATTCCGACGAGCAACTGCCTGAAACTGAAATAAAAAGGCTGCCTGAAATATCACTACTACATGCGCCAAGAAATAGCCATATGCACAGCGGAAAATATATAATAAAGTGTGTTATATACGTCCTGACGGCCTGACGGGGCCCACGGGGCCGCCGGGGCTTACGGGGCCGTCGGGGCCCACGGGGCCGTGTAACGGGCCCGGGCCCCAAAGCCAACGGGGCCGGGCCGGGGCCGGGCCGTTAAAAAATTTTGCGGGGCCGGGCCGAAACGGGGCCGGCCCGGCCCCGGCCCGGGCCCCGGCCCCGTTACACGGCCCCGGCGCAACCCTACTTTTGACAAAGTAGCCGTTTGTACTTTAGCCAAAATAAGAGTTCTGTGGTAATGTACCTTACTGCTTCCATCCGTGAAAAGACATTAATTATTTCTGTTTTAGACGAATATCACGTTTGGCTGAGGAACTGCAGACAGTATTTCAAGTCGAGCGAATATTTCATGCGGAAACCGCCAGGGTGAGCGAATTTGTTCTGTTCCGCTTTTAAACTGTAACCTTGTGCGTCCAGTGTTTTCCTATTTATGTTGCGGACTTTATTGTTCATTAACTAACTGTAAACAAATTTGATAATCTAGTGATATTCAAATTTTAGCTTTGCTCTGATTTGGAGAAGAAAATGGACAATCTGGGACGCGAGGCTCACAATCTGCGTTCTGCAAGTTTGCCACGTCCTGACCGAACCAGGTAAGTCCTTACTAGTCTGCGGATATATAAATATAAATGAGTTAGTGACTATGAAAAGAATTAAAAAATGAAAATTAAGCTTATCAGCTGACCACTCTCGTTATGGTCAGTGCAGATCACTTTTGTAGGTGCAGTGGCATTATTTGATGTGGGCGTTTAGCGCAGAAATGTTGTACATGATTGTTACTATTTTGTTTCGTTTGTTGAATCAGTACAATACAATACAATACAATAAATTTTAGGTTCTTTTCTACCTGCATCGCTGAGTAATGTTGTAGCCAGAAACTTTGTTGTAGTTCAGAAAATTATTCGACTCTTTTTTACTATGTTTGGACAAAGATCTTAGAAAGTTTGTGTATATACATGTTTCTTTTTCAGCTCCATCAGCAATGAATCTCAGTCAAATTCGGTGCATCGTAGCTCTCCTCCCAAGCGTGGCAGTGGCGGCAGTCCCATACCTGCTGTCAAGTCGGGAGAGATGGATGGATTGCCTCCTGCCAACGCTGTTGCTCCCTCCGCCCCGACACCGGATAAAACTGGTTCTGACCCTTTACCGATTCCACGAACGGAACGTAAGTTTCAGTATACCCTCTGGGATAATGCAGTCATGTAAGTATTCTTTATAAGATAATGTTTTAAAATGTACTTTTCCCCAAACATTTCCTTTCTTCGACAGCTGGACGGTCGTTGTAAAGTGTACTCTTTCTAGATGTCAAATTGAGTTCTGCATTTTTTGCTTTTAATACACCGTTCTGATATTTTGCTTTGCGATTAGAACCAACTTTAGGCAAAAACCCAGTTTTTGTTGAAATTATCGTCTACTCTACACGTAGTTTGAGTTTGCCATACGGCATGGCAACAACATTAGTACTCAGTGCACAATTGTGTACTACTCTCCCTCGCTAGTAAGTTGTGTTCTCGGAAGAGTCTCCTGCCCCGTATGGTGTTATCGTTAGGTGCTTTCCTCTTAGCTTGAAATCGTCTTGAACAAACTTGTTCAAACTTGACACTATTTGCTAGTTTTCAGCATGACATTGCTTGTGGTGGTTTGCTTTGTGACTTGTGTTGCAAACTTGTGCGTGTATATGCTTTCTTTTGTTTCTATTTTCAGCTTCAGACAGTCCTAATAAAAGTGGCTCTGAGTCCAAGAATCTTTATCCAGTAAGCGGTTTTTTGCCTTCTTTTGAAGTTATGATAACTTTATGTGTTGCTCTGTGTTTTTGTTTTTTAACACAGGCATTTGTTTGTGCTGTGGTAATGCTGAGTTAAAGTCTACACCTAGCTGTGGAAGTGTTACAAGCAGACCGAAATTGACGAGGTTTATGGAAATTATCTTTTTTAGTTTCCCCACATTCTTTTTTCGAATTTGTGTTTTCTTCTTTGTTAATTGTATTCTGTCTGTCTTTTGGCACCGAAACTTCAAACGATTCTGGTACCTTTAAAATTTGACTATTTCTATAGCCACAATTTTTTTTACAAAACATGCTACATTTTACTATTTGGTTTCTTCGTCGTCGTCGTCCTTGGCGGGAATCGGATTGCGTATCCATATGGGGAGCCTGCACCTCCACGCCCAGCACACGTCTTTGCAAGACAAACCATAAAGAGAAGCCCGGAATAGGGCGATAGAAAAGGTCCACCCGCTCGGTAGCATAATTTAAGGACAGGGGGGTATCCAGCTCCGACATGACTGAAGATCAAAACAGACAGGGTAAGGATCAGCCATGCCCCGCAAAATTGGAACCGATTTAGCGCCGTTGCCAGAGGACATCTGTGGGAATCTCCATTTGATGGGGTACATATCCATCGGATTTCCCATTTCCATTGCCCCCATTTGGTTTCTGCATTTGTCTCTTTTGATCCAAGAACGTTTGAGAAAACGGCTTTTGACGTTTTATTACTGTACAGTAATAGGTGGGGCGGACTGACTACAACACAATTTCCTGCTCATTGGCGTTTTGACATAAATTTTGTGAGGGCTGTTTCTAAAAGCTCTGCACCTTTGCTAGTTCGATTAGATAATATATGTCGAAGCCTAGTAGTCAAATTAGCCATTTAGTTAAATGGCTAAACATTTTAGCCATTTAGTCAAATGGCTAGCCCAGTTGTAAAACGCAGCGTGTTTGACTACTTGGCCAAAAGACTCGCAATATTTTAGCCATTTAGTAAAATGACCACAGTGTTTTAGCCATTTAGTTAAATGGCCAACAGCTCGTAGCCTAGTTGTCAAATGACAGTTGATGACTATTTATTGACGATCATACGTTAGTTACTATATACTTTTCTACTTACTAATTAGTACATATAACTTAATATTATTTAAATGCAAGGTAGTCGACTTTTCAGATTTTCAGATTTGATTTGATTTGATTTTTAGCTCTAAATATTTTGAGGTTTCATTTGATTTGATGAATAAATTGAAAAAACTGCATCAAAACAACGCTACTAAACAGCATGTCAGACTCGACTTTACATATGATAGCAGTAAGTCTATTGTTTCAAGTTATAAGAAAAACATGTGGAATGTTTAAATTTCTAATATTTCTAATCCCTTCATGGAATTTTTTGAAATTTGAGTACATGTCTAAATTACCTTGTTGAAACTTTTAGAAATTCGAAATGATACTAGAACCCCCGGACATAAATCAAATAAAAATAATTAAATTTTTAATGTTCAAAAATTGAAAAAGTTAATTTTATTTTTCAAAACTGTCCATGCATTCCTGAATATTACTTACAAAACACTGAAGTCGACTACTTTGCATTTAAATAATATTAAGCTATATGTACTTGCAATTAGTAAGTAGAAAAGTAGTAACTAACGTATGATCGTCAATAGTCATCAACTGTCATTTGACAACTAGGCTACGAGCTGCTGGCCATTTAACTAAATGGCTAAAACACTGTGGTCATTTTACTAAATGGCTAAAATATTGCGAGTCTTTTGGCCAAGTAGTCAAACACGCTGCGTTTTACAACTGGGCTAGCCATTTGACTAAATGACTAAAATGTTTAGCCAATTAACTAAATGGCTAATTTGACTACTAGGCTTCGACATATATACTGTATGTGTGATCATTGTGTGAATTCTCAGCATGTGCATGATCAAGTTTTCTCCCTTATTACGATTATTCATAGCGTTAATTTCTGTTTTTTTCTGAAAGTTTGTAGGTGTTTCTTTACTAGTTCTCATGTTGGAATACTCGGTTTGTTGTAGTTTTGTTGGTTGATCTCAAAGATAACCGATTTTTTGCCCCTTTTTTGCCCAAGCAGCATGTGTGGATTTTATAATTATGTAACATTTTTTGCTTCTGATAGTGGATAGCTTTAACAGCAGTGTGGGTAACATTTTAGTCTGTACCCGCCTTAGTTAATCAGAATGGGGACGGAGGTAATCCGTTTGAGGAAGAAGATCACGTGACCACCCCGACCAAGGATGAACCAATAGAAGAGAAATCTGACAGTGTGAGTGCTGTGCTGTGTGCTAGACAATTGTTCCATTAATTAGCACACTGTTATTTAATAACATAATTAATGTTAATTACACTTTACTTTAATCACTCACTGCTGCAAAGCATGTTATGGCTTTACGCTAATAGATAAACCGAATCAGCATTCTAACCAGGCCAATACTCATATTAATCAGTCTTCGGCAGGTAATATGAGATCGAACGAATCAAACTTGCTGCATTCTGTTTTTAAAATCTGGAACTTGAGCTGTTTTACTTCAGCTCACCAGTCAGCCATGTAATCTGGCGTTTTGATTACTTACTAATTTACTACTAGTCCTGCTTATTTTATTTATCTCTTACCGCAATCCTATTATCAAGAGTTATGTACTCTTGCTACTATATTGAATGAATGAATGACTGAATGCATGAATGTAAATGATTTCTGGAAAATATGAAAAGTTTCTTTCTACTCGTGCTGTTTTTGGGCTTTGTTTGTACTTTATGTACATTTTCATTGTTTGTATTTTCAGCCACTGGCCAGTGACCCGCCGAAGTCACCGGAACCACCTGTTGTCAATGCCACACCTGCGGCGACTGAGAAGACTGAGGGTGGAGGTGGAGGCGGGAAACAGGTGCTGTATCGAGTTCGTGCTACGCATCCCTATGTTAAGGATGACAGTGATGAGCTGAGCTTTGAAGCCGGCGAAGTGATCAGTGTCGTGCCTTTTGAGTCAGATGAGGAACAGGTTTGTCCGATAACATTGGATTTCGAAAATACGTACGGCTTTGACTCGCGATCATTAGTCTTGTTTGTCATTACTTTATCTCAAGACAGCCAGTACACAGTATCGCCTTAATAGTCATTGATGAAAATGTTTAACTAATGCCTGATTGGACTACTGAAGTCGTCTGTAGCGTTTTCATCGACAACGCTGATCCTAGGGGGATCGACGAACTCAACTTAATTCTTATATATTTTTTCAAGGAACCCAGTCAGGCTTCCTTTGGTTAAGAATAATTCACACTATACTTTTCATCTAGTCTAGGGTTTCAAAGTATGGGAGTGAAGTACTAAGAGTGAAGTTTCTCCTATCAACAGAATTACTGTTTTTTTTCTACCGAACGTCTTCCGGCTAGTTCTGCTTGATATATCCATAGTTACTGTTTGTTTGTGTGTTTTGTTTTAGGACGAAGGCTGGCTGTTTGGCATTAAAGAATCATCTGGAGAAAAGGGTCTTTTTCCTGCAAATTTTACCAAGCGTCTTTAAAAGGACCATCGTTTTATTACAGCATGCAATACCTATGACATTGTGGTCTGTGCTTTTTTATTTATTGGCAAATACGTACGTACGTATCTATGCTGTTTGTTTTAACAATTTTTTCCGTGCTATGCTCCCTTCTTCAGTCTAGACTTTTTACAACTGTTGGCATTAATATTATAGTTTCTGTCCGTCGTTTTGTATTTATTATGTGTTCATGTAATAGTATCATTGTTTATAATAGTTGTTATAAGCATAAACAACTCCACAGATTGGGGCATAACCTTTTTGAACTGTTCGCATTTTATTAGAACCAAATCTTTGAAATTTCTGTATTAGTTATCTGCTTATCTGCACTTTTCCTTTTTCGAAAAAACCTAAGTTCAGACTTGAAGCTCTTCAGTATTATTTCGTGCGCATGTCACCTCAAAGGAATTTTGATAATCTGACTTGAGCTTACAAATAGACAATTCAGGCGAATTTTTGACGTTTTTGATGTTTCATGCTGAATTTGAAAACTTGTCACTATTTGCATTTCATTCTCCATACAGCTGTCAATACGCGTATTGCCTTATTTCACTACTTAGCTCGTTTGCTGTACTCTGTGCCTTCTTGTGTTTCTTGATAATTTATTTTGTGTTTTAATGATACTATTGTCCCTCTTTTTGTCCAGCTTCAAGTTTTAACAATTCAAATGCAACATGCTATTACCGTTATGTAACCTCATTTCATTATTATTACCAATTAACCTGGTTTATGTTTTAACTTTAAATTTATGTTGCTGCTATTATTCGCTTTTATTTCTGGTTTGCTGAACACCTCGTATCGTAAGTGTGTGCAATCAAAAGTACATAATAACTAAGGTTGTGACAAGCTTCACACTCAAGTATTATCCTTTCAAACATGATCTACAATACACCACAGCTGATCTGAGTTTTCCGTACACAAATTTTGTATGGTTCATCGCTCTATTTTTAAGTTTTTAATTAACAGTACTCCTTTCTAATAAGTGTGTCCGATGATTCCAGCATTCAGATGCAGCGAACGAAAAGTCTTTGTGGTTACTAAGAGATACTCATTTGGGAGGGAGGCTTTATTGTGCAGATCATGTTTGCCGCGGCTGCAAGCCGTGCAGGGGTAATTTTCTTGTGGAGGGGGGCATTCTCCGGCTAAGAAACAGTTTTCTAAAACTAAAACTAAACTAAAATTTTTTCTAAAACTTGAGCAGTAGGACAGTGTGTAAGATCAATCGATCTGGCCAGCAGATATGACAATTGACCGTTCAAAAATTTAACATTCTTCTTTGCTTGCACTGCTTCTGATGCGCTGAGTAATGGTTTGTTTGACTATTTTTTATTTTCTCAAAAATGCTCGCTGCATCTATCTACGTATGCAACATAACTGTTATTCATTTTATGTCAACTGATGTAATATAGCTGGGATTGTTTATGTGTATATTTAGCACTTGCAAATGTTTTTGAAAAGTTACATAATACACATGTAATGGTGTAGCTGTTTCCTTTTATAATGCTTTGCGCAGAACAAACGTGTTGTTTTAGTACCTATCGGTTACCCTTGGTGACTGGCTTTGTTTGTTTGGTCTGAAGCGTTGTATTTTAATCAGGTATGGTATACATTTTTAGAAAATGGGGAGATTTTACAAAATAAATTTTTAGTTTTAAAATTAGGCGCTTTTTTATATTGGTCTGTATTAAAATTGATTGAAAGCTAATATATAAAAACCTGACTTCTCTGGTTGTTTATGTTGTGTTTTTGCGACGTACGTATCTATTGTTTTGAGTTTAAACATAGCTATTTGTGTGTATTTCATGACGTGTGATATCAGCAATGCTAGCGGTGTGTACTCTCCCTATAATGGTAATGGCTTTCGCATCTGTACTGTTGTTTAATAAAATTAGAAATGTTTTCAATCTAACAAATTGGGTTTAGTGGGTTACCATAATTATGCGATAGTAGCCAAATAAAATTGTATTTAGATTAACCATAAAGAAGCAATGAAAACGCCGGCCTGCAGCCTTAGTCCGAAACAGGACAGGGCCAATGGGCGCGGTGAGCGCTCTTACCCAGAAGGAAATATTTCCTGGAGAACTAGAAGAACTATGAATTTTTGATACTTTAGTCGTGAAACATAACGTGCATAATCTTGTAGCTGCACAGATTTCTTCAAATTTTGGAACTATAATAGTTATTAATGTAAATTGCAGAAACTTGTGCAATTTTCACATTTATGGTTTCAAATGATTTAGTGCACAGCTTGTTGCGTATTGCTGTACCTAGTGCATAAGAAAACAGCTGGAAATAGAACCTCTAAAGCCGTCCTTTGTTTGTTTGCGCTAATGAGGACAAACTGTTGTTTTTCAAGGCAGTCAATGGCTTGTCTGCTTGGATTTGCTTCGAATGCTTTCGCCAAAGTTGGAAGCTGCAGTTGTTTATGTGACAGGGGGAAATATAGAAGGCACTGCAATGTGATAGTTTATAGACAGACAGACGAAGCCAGCTAAACTGGGAAGGGGTCGAGTGAGCTCCCCTGCATTTATATTTTATATGAGAGAACCAGGGTTTAACACCTTACAGTCTAATATGGCTTCGGCCCGTCTAATACATGGGATCACTTCCTACAGTCTTATCTCAGAATTAAATACCGCAAATACCTATACGAATGCTACAGTCTAATTTGGGCTTCGCCCACGTCTAATACCAGGGATAACACCCTACAGTCTAATATGGCTTCGGCCCGTCTAATACATGGTATCACCTTTTTTCTTTTTTGTGTTTGCATGCATATATATACTAAGTAGCACGTGTGAATGGGACCACAGGGCAGAAACGCATTTCAATTGATTTTTAATACGGGGGTTCTAAAAACCTAAAGCTGCAACTAGTATGTCGGTACGCCACTGACGACGCCCGCCGAATACTAGTATCAGTCTGGCAGAGTGGTCAGCGAATGAATACACCTAACTTGTATGACTGTGTCTGTAGCACATCATAATGGATGCTTTCATCTTTGTTACCTCTAGAAACCCCAGTTTTCTCGAGTAGCATCCAAAAACACCATATGCAGGCAATAGACTAATGCTCCTCAGCAACATGTCTAAACTCTCTTTTCTCAAAAATACACTGTTAAAACTAAATTATCACTATTCTAATTGCAGACACCCATTTCTATCTGTCCTTTCTTCCTTTGTTAACTAAAAAATTATAAAGTTGCAGTAGCGATTTCTACAAAGTGCGTGAGTGAAGCGACGCGAAATTAATGTTTTGAGATGTTCCGCCTCATCTTGTAGAGGGCACACTTATGCATGTTCCAATCCAAATTATTTGGAAGAAGAGTCGCACTGGGTATGGTGATTGTATTATTGACAATAACACGACATTCTTTCTGAGATTAAACACAAAACTGATTCTGTGAAGGGGGTTATGAAAATCTCAGTTATACAGATTATAAAGTATATCTGACCTGGTGCTTTGGTCCGAATCCGGAGATTAGTCTGCCGTAATTGTAATTTTGTGCAATGAAGCAATTTCTAAGTGTTAAATTTGAGAATGGGTATCCTATGTTCATTTCCCAAAAATTCATTCTTAATGCACAGATTTCCTCAATATGCTGGTTAATATCCTTTTTATCTATAGACACGAGGGGCAGACGTTATCAATGGTCTAGATCCAGGGTTCAAGCCAAAGTGGGGTTATCAATCCCAAACTCGACGGAATCAAATCGGTTTAAAGCAGGATTTAAGAAACTTAGGTTTCACTTACGGGTTTCACGCATATATATGTAATCGGGGTTAAGAAGATGTAAGAGCCAACCCAATGTTATTGATAGTTTAAAAACTGGGGTTAGACTGGTTTGGGGAAAATAGCCAAATCTTAACCCTAGTCGATGAGAAGGTCGAGCATGACTCACACTGGCTTGCACCAACCATTTTTAACTCGGTGTTACGTTAACTCGGTGTTAACAAGAGAAAACCCGCAGTTAGACCGTTGCACCAAATTAGGTTAACGTAACTCGGTGTTAACCTTAAGGTTAACTCGGTGTTAAACACCAAAAGGTTAACCCTCAGCGGGAGTAGGATATTATTTTATGATTCTATTTTTAAGGATATTAAGGCCGGTTCACACTAGGGCACAAGCACAAGCACAAGCACAGGCACAAGCACAAGAACAAGCACAAGCACAGGCACAAGATGAAAACGTTCACACTAGGGCACAAGCATAGCCAATAGAACTTGAAATTCAGCATGGCCACGCCTTCTGTGCATAGTGCAAAACAATTTTCATTGGCTGCAGGCGTTGTACTTGTGCAAAAAGTTTAACTGAATTCAACTCTGCGTTGTGCTTGTGCTTGTGCTTGTGCTTGTGCCAGTTTTCTATAGTGTGAACCGGTTGTGCTTGTGCTTGTGCCTGTGCTTGTGCTTGTGCTTGTGCTTGTGCTTGTGCCCTAGTGTGAACCGGGCTTTACTGTTATTTTTATTGCTGAATTAAATTCTATGGTAAAATATAGGTACTGAGTGATAATTGAATAAATGAGTGATTAGGACGATTCGGAAAAAGCTTCCACAAATCTCTCAATTCCTCAAAAATTGCTTTGACCCCTTCGACAGCTATGATGACTCTTGAAACGAAAGTTCCTTTTAAAAAGGACATTGAGGTAAGGTTTACATGGCATTAATTTTACAGTACCCTTCCAGATCATTGTATATCATTGTATCAAGTCCAGTACAAGAAAGTATTCTGTTAACCTTATTCTCCAGCCGATAACACCGAGTTAAATGAATGGCTATAACCGCTTCCCGATTGGATGGAAACGGTTTCTGGCTCCCTACGGATTGGCTAACCCTCTATTAAAAGTTAACTCGGTGTTAACCTTCAGGTTTCGTAACCCTGAGCTGAAAAGCGTTGGTGCAGAGGGTTAGGGTTAACCTTAACCATAAGGTTAACTCGGTGTTCTGTAACCTGCTGCACTCAGGGTTAACTCGGTGTTAACCTTAACCTTAATCTTATTTGGTGCAAACGAGCGTCAGGGTTTTTTTGCGTCCAGATGTGCGTCTGGACGCAAAGTTTCTTATCTGGACGCAATGAAATTTTAGCGGGACGCAAGCTAGACGCAACATTATTTCGGATGAAAATTCACTTTTGTAAGAGTAAAAACTTTAAATGTTTCCAGTACCAATTTTTCCGTTTTTTCCAAAAATTTCTTCGGACATGGGGCTCCGCCCCCAGACCCCCGGTGTTTCGCACTTTGTCATGGAATGCCAAGGTGCAAGGTCATGTCTCAATGTTACTCAATGTTATTTGTTAAGTTGTTGTCCCAGAGTTGGACATGTGTAGTGCTATGGGTCAGATTAAACTAGTAAACTTTGTATAATTTTAGGCTCCAAAAGGTCGCACTGGTAAGCACTGGTTTTAGATTGAAAGTTGAAAAGGCTGAGAGAGCACCGGGGTCGGTGGTACCCTGATCTCAGCAACACACACTCTAATTTAAAAGCACTAATGGCACTATCAAGCTAAAACTTCCATCCCGTGCAGGAACTTTGCGCATTACCTGAAAATTAAAGCGCATTAGGCAGCTGTTAAAGCGAATTGCTTTGCGCTTTAGTTTCCAGCTAATTCGAATTAAGCCAAAGTTAAAGCGCACTAACTGGGCTGCTATTATGCAAGCGTCTTATATACTTCAACACTTGGCATATAAAGTCATATAAGTGACTACGCTAAGGCCAGTCCACATAGCTTCCCTCTTTTCTGTTTGACTGGACAGCTGTTCAGCAGAAGGCTTTAGTTTGTCTTTGCCTTTCTTCTTCATTTTTATACATAGTAATTCGTCTACAGAGCTGAAAATCTCATATATTAATAACAATTGTTAGCAAAGCAGGAATTATGGTAGTACTTCGCCACACTTTAATTGGAATGCCCTTTACACGCAATTAGAAACAAGAAGGACAGGGAGGGGCAAACAAACTATGTATATAACGTGAGACAATTTTTATAAACTACAGCAATAAAGTGTTGACCTATAGTTTTCTGTTGTTTTTAAAAACTTCTATAGCAATGTTAACTGTAAAAAGCTTAGCCTTATTTTAGCTTAGTAGCTTAGTTTCAATTTGAAATTGTAGATTTTGCCTGCAAACTCTTTTAGATCTTTAAATCAAAACACATTTTGCTTATTAGGAACTTAAAAAAAATTTCAATTTAAATTAGCGGAAATGAAATTTTATTTTTAACTAATGTTTGGATTTTATTAACATTTTAAAAGTTTTCAAAAAGTTTTACCAAAATAAAAACCACAAACAATATACACACTAGCAAATGCTTCTCCCTTTAACTGCTGCCCCCCTCTTTCAACATTACACTTAAAATCCTTCCTAATATTTAAGTATAAGGTCAAGTGTCCAATCAGAACAATAGTGTGGCGAAGTGTCTCACAATCGGAATTATCTTAAAAGAAATATCAGTGTCAATAAACTTGCCCTAATTTAATCAGTTCCCTCAATAGTGTTGCCACATAATTAAGTTTAATTCTGGCATTTACGGCATTCTGGTATTTAGTGCAGCACCTTTGAAAACAGTAGGGCCAAGCTTCCCACTCTTGGTATTATAAACACTTGGTTTTAGTAATTTAAATCAATTGAAAATTGATGGCAATTTCAAATTCAGCTATACTCAGAATTCCAATTGAATTTAATGATTTATGAATCAACAATGGTCTGAAACAAAACATTTCCACGTGAATATAAAGAAATTTCCATTAAAGTCAAAATTCCCACAGTCACCTTCAATACAATCATCTTTCAGTTTTAAATTGGATGAACTAAACTATATGACCTTTAACAGTGACATTATCGTCTTATAGTGTATTTTTATGTATGCCTCTACATCAACCAAACTAAATGTGTAGGACAACCCAAAGTAAACCGGCGCGATATAGGTATATACATAACTTGCATGTCTCTTCAGCATTGGTCTTAAGTCTTGAATTCTTCACTCACTTTCAATTAAAACCCTGCTCCCAGCACTTTATTTTAACACATATACGTGATACTAGGCGTGGTTGGTTTGTCTCCCTTATTTTAATACAAGGTCTCTGTTTCTTGATCCTTCTGTCTGCTGCAGATTTTAGTTAAAACGCAGCTCTAACTTAGGGACCGACTGCAAATTTTGCCGACAATATTGCTACCCTTGCTTTTAATTTGAAAAGAATATTCTTCAAAATTGCTAATTTAGATGTTTAAAGAGAATCTTTGTTCAAAGTTCGGCTTTGGCCATTAGATTTAAAATGCCACCGCAAAATATTAGTTTTGTTTTAGAATTTTAATGGACTTTAATTTTTTAGCGACGTGTTTCCATGTACTGATAAGACTAGAAATGTTTGAATTTCTCTTGCAGAGTAATCTTTTAAATGAGCTTTTAAAAATCAAACCAAGTTGAAATGTGTTTAATATATTGTATGAATGAGTTCGGTAGGCGCCGTTTGCTTTTTCGAATTCCTTGTCTTCAAAACTCCCCTAAGCATTAATGAAAGTAGAAAACAAGCTGTGGGCATGCGCAGACTTATGTACAACATTTCTCACAGCAGCAGCGACTGGTTTAGCGGCCCTGTTGTGTGAAGTTTTGGCCAGTTTTCTTCGCTTATTGTCCAGGTTTCACACTGTTTTAAAATACGCAGGATATATACTAGTTTTTTCTTTTTTCTCTTTTTCACTGTTTTTAAATACACTCCCATAAAGAGTGTTTTTAAATGACACCTAGATTTCCGCTCTTAGGTTTTCATTGCTGGAGCGACTGGATTAGACGCCCAGTGATGAGGGTCTTTGATCGGTTATCTATGGTTTGGTATTTACATACAGTGAAAGTGATGTTTACATGAAGTTCGATTCCAAGCCAGTATATCACAAAACAAAGTCAACAAACAATCATTTTTAAACGACACCTAGATTTCCGCTCTTAGGTTTTCATTGCTGGAGCGACTGAAACAGACGCCCAGTGATGAGGGTCTTTGATCGGGTATCTGTCGTATAGCTTTAGCACAATGTAGGTCTTGCATGAACCATGAATTCATGTTCTTGGGCCAGGTCACTAGTGGGATTCCCTCTTTGCCCCCTACAGAAATTCTTCAACTACCAAACAGTAAAGTTGATTCTCTGCTGCACATATTCTCTTAATAAGCAGAATTCCTTTCTATTAACAGACTTAGCTAGCAAACAAAAACAAGTTATCTGCAGTTTTTTACACTCAAATCCATTCGTACTGAAGTTGCACCTGCGGTACCTCAAATTAAAAGAAACAGCAAATGCAATTATGGAAACTTGCACATCTAGGTTTCATTAATAGTTTGTTTTCCACATCAATTGTTAAGACTCTGTTTTCAGCGAAGTGTTTGACCTTCATATTAACAGCATATAAGTTTTCAACGAGAGGGTGATGTAGTGATTGGCCCTCATATAACTGCATATAAGTTTTAGCGAGAGGGTGATGTAGTGTTTGGCCCTCATATAACTGCATATAAGTTTTAGCGAGAGGGTGATGTAGTGTTTGACCCTCATATAACTGCATATAAGTTTTAGCGAGAGGGTGATGTAGTGTTCCCTCATATAATTGCATATAAGTTTTCAGCGAGAGGGTGATGTAGTGTTTGACCCTCATATAACTGCATATAAGTTTTCAGCGAGAGGAGAGCCTGGCCGTCATATAACGGCATATAACCTTCCAGCGAGACGATTACATAACACATATAAGGTTAATTCGAACTAGCTTGAAATTAAAGCGCACTAAGCCCAACGTTAAAGCGCAATAGACAGCTGTTAAAGCGCCTTGCTTTGCGCTCTAATTTTCAGGTAATGCGCAAAGTTCCTGCACGAGATGGACGTTTTAGCTTGATAGTGCCATAACAGCAGTGCGAACAGACGAGACGACTCGGTCGACTCTTAGATCCTTCGGACTAAGTAGCCTGGATTTGGTCTACCCAATCCGGGATTTGTCCGCGTTAGGTCGTGAGTTCGAATCCTCTAAGCTCCGTTTCCGTCTAAGGCCAATACAGGTCTAGTGAACAACTGTCGTGTTCAACAGATGCCCACAAGTCAGTGCCTTCTGGAATCAGGCAGAAGACCAACACCTCTTGCTCAGTACGACCGTCACACTTCCAGGGGAAATGTTTAGGCACAAAATCCTCAGTGCCTGGAATTGCCTCGTAAACTTCCTCAACTATCTGGTCTACGTTCCAGGGACGCAGACAACCACAAACCACAATAGGATGAATTAAACTAAGTGTCTCTTCGCTCTGATGCTGGAATGCCTCTAGCTCAAAACTAACTGTCAACTCCGTACCACAACTCTCGCACTCTAACTTGCAGTGAGATAATACAGGCACAAACTCTGCCAGCGTGATATAAGCCAAGTCCTAACTAACGACCTAAGTAAGGCTAAACTGATCCCTAACTAAATCCTAAGATCCTAGCAGAATAAACCACAGAACCTATAAAGTTTAGGGTTTAATTTACAACAGTTACGTGCAGACGAAATGAGGATATGATGATACAGACTGTGCTAAGGAAAATTAATTAGTTACAAACAGAACTGGTCAGCTAATCGGACAACACAAAATAGAGCACGACAATTACCAAAAATACAATTACTACCGATACAATCGAGAACAGGCAAACTGGTTACAATTACACACACAGAATACACGGCTGACCACTATTACCCTAAGGCTCGTACCTAACTAATAATGAACCTAATGATTTTAAGGTAGATCTAACAGAAGACCTAGACCTAACCAGCAGTCTGATACACACAGATTATCCCAAGATCTTTGCTGAATAAGTTTAAACCTACAAACTTTAAGTTAGAACCTGAAACCTATGAAAATTTCGAATGATTAGGTTATAGATCGTCTGACTGGTACAGTTTCTGAAAGTTAGATCACTATATTCCGCTTCCTAACTCTAAGGTATCGAGGGGGTCCGCCTATGTGCTTGAAGTGTCCTATGTGCTTTTATTTTAATTGAAACAATCAATATTTGCGCGATTTCCACCCTTTTCCGGGCACTAGATATTAGTCCTGACTACCCGCTCGGCAGATAACCAGAAGCACACATCCTACTTCCTGCCTAAGGAAGCGGCCAGAGGTCAATTCGCACGTTTTTAGGAAGTTTGGCAGATTTCAGATTTCCCCAAAAGAGCTTTAAATTAATCAAAAACAGTGATTTTCAGATTGAACAGCAAAAGTGGAAAACAGAGCAAAAATCAAGACAAAACATTTTAGAGAAAGTTCAAGTAGATTTGTGGATCTGTCTTCTTGACAAAAAGTTCAGGGGTCCCCACTCCAAACCACAAATCCGAAAGTTTGAAGCCTTGAAGCAGGCGCTCAGTGCCGATAGGCGGCTGAAAGTTCGCTAAGGACAGCTGAAGTACGTCAAGCCGAGGGAGCAAGCCTCAACCAAGGACAGGCAACCGGCACGGCATAGCAGAATCAGAGAGCGGACAAAACCGAGAGACAGATAGACGGAGCGGAAAACGAGAGGGGGCAAAGAGAGAGACGAGAGACACCGCGCAGACGGAAAGAGTGGGTGACACGAGAAGGGGGGAGAGATCAGGCGGGGGCAGGTCAGCAGCACGGGCAGCAGTTCACTGGACGGCAGAAGGCGAGGCAGGCTGGACCAACCTGAACAAAGGTAAAACCGATCAGGCAGCTAATGATCCAGGAAGGCAAGGCTAGGCTTGGACTCAACCTGAATCAAATGGGTTAAAACCGTTAGGATCTTTCAGAGAAAGATCCTAACACGATATTTCCTGGGTCCAGGAAATTATCCCTAAGAAGCTGAACTGTGAAGTTTGAATAGTGCGTAAAATTGTGTGAAAGTTTGAGCATGTGTTCTGTGGTTTAAAATTGAGAAAATTTGAATTAAAGTTGAATTTTGGGGACTTTTGGGAGAGTTCCCAAAAGTCCAAGCTTCTCAGTGGATTTCCTTTCGGAAATCCACGCGACCCAGGTAATATCTGTACAGATATTACAATCAGAATCATTTATAACAATAAAATAAATCAGTTTAAATTAAGGGGCAATCTCAGGGGTATTTGTGAAAAAGGACCTCTGGGTCCTGTTAAAATCTCAGAGGCGATTCCCAGAAAAAGAGGGAATCGCCTTTAAAAAACTAGGGATTTGCAAGAAAGAAAATAAGGGGGGGGGACCCTATGGTGGGAAGTCAACCTAAACACCCTCCTAAACTAAACCCCAAAAGAAATTGACAAGGGGCTAGTGTTAATACACTAGCCCCGTTCCGGAGCGGGGGAAATTTGGGCATAGTAACGCCCTATATTAAAGAAAACAGGGGGGAGTGTAGGGAGAGGCCAAAAGCGGCCGTACACGACGAGAGACAAGGTAAGACTGAGGTGCAAAACAAGTCTACCTGTCAATCATGACAATTTCGGCAATCATTCGTCTGATTGGCCGAAATTGTCCTCCGCGCAAAAGGCGCGCTCTTAAATGATTCTGATTGGGTCAAATTAGTTGTAATCATAACGTGACTTTGAGCGGGCTCTCAAGTGTTTACGTTAAAGGGGAAAGGGCAATTAAACTAATCCCTTTCCCCTATTGTAAAATTAGGGAGAAAATTAAGAAAGATAACATCAAAGCAAACGCGCTCAGGCGAGAAATTGACACTACGTCAATTTCTCGCTTAAAGAAGAAAACAAGACCTTACACTACTAAAAACCTGGACCAGAGGGTCCCCTTAACTAAGACTTAAGTGACTGCTGATTAGGTAGGAAAATAATTAATTAAAACTTAGTAGGTACGAGCCTTGTACAAAGCACAAATACACAATACAAAACACAAACAACTAAGTAGCTAAGACATGAATTAAAATTAAAACTTTTCTTTCAGTTCCCCTCTTTTTCTTTTGCCTTTGAGTCTCAGCCGAGCTGGACTCAAAGAGCGGAAAGTTTGTACAGTTACAAAAGTAACGCATCTGTTACTCCAAATTGGCAATAAGGGAAGACATAAAAGTCTTCCCTTAAATTACAAAATCCAAAACTTACAAAAGAAAAGAAGAACTTTAAAAGAATTCCACACTAGCTAGGCAAAAACCAGTTAAGTTCAGTGAAAGGGCAAGCCGAGCTTCCCTTTTGCTTTAAAACCAATAAAAACCAAATTAATTAAACTTTAAACTTAATTAACTTAACTTTCATTAATTAATTAGCTAGAATATGGATTAACTTAATTAAACATAAACTTTAATTAAGCTTAAAATGAAGTTTAAACTATTAATAATCACAATACTTGAGGGACGAGCCGAGCTCTCCCAGTTAGGTCAGAAAATCAAGCATAACTTAAAATCGAACCACCGAAGCACCAATTATTTTGTGCTTGTTTTAAAGAGGAAGACCTGCTGAGTTTATTTATAAAAGTTTTAACCTCATTATTAATGTTAATTGATGTGAAACTTTTAATTAAAACCACTAGGACCATCCAAGTCTGGAGGCCTATTTGAACTTCAGTATGTGGCTTATAAAACGGCTTGAAAAATAAAATCGAACCACAGAAGCACCAATTATCTTGTGCTTATTTTGAAGAAGAAGAACTGCTGATTTGATTTATAAAAGTTTTAACCTAATTATTGATGTTAATTAACATGTAACTTTAATTAGAAACTTTATGACCGACCAAATCTGGAGGCCAACTTAAACTCCATTATGTGGCTTGTAAATCAGCTTGTAAAATGAAAACGAACCACAGAAAGGGTAAATATTTTTAGATATTCTGAAAGAGCAAAGCTTGCTGGTTTTAATGATATAAAGATTATACTAATTAATTATGTTAATTAACGAGTAATTAAGCGAAAACCACTGATATGGTCGAAACTTGAAAGTAACTTTGCAATCTCCATATGAAGTTTGAAAATGGCTTGTAAAATTAAAACGAACCACAGAATAGGTTATTTTTCTTTTATAAATCGCAAGAACAGGTCTTAATCTATTCAGATATAATAAACTTTGGTTGCAGTTCGACGTACAGTGAGTGAACACTGGCCTTCTTTCTGACCATGTTGGGTTGTTTTGGCCGTAATAGCAGAATCCCTTTAATTAACTTAAATTAATGAGTGGACCGTGCTCTGCACTAATCATTGACAGTCGTTCTACACCTGCCAATCCGCCTGGGGAGCGGCACCCAACGGGCCTCTACCTAGCTGTCCCGCAACAGCATAATTAGTAAAAGTTAACTGCCAGCTCGAAACAACCCAACTTTAGCTTGAAACTTCATTACTATTAATTTCCCCAATTAATTCATGTCTTAACTATGGCAATAATCAAAATACAAGGACAGTGGCAATCAAACGCATTCATTCCATAAATTCCATTCCGTTTCCAGCAGAATCCAAGATCGAAACTCCATAAGAAACCAAACTATTCATCACATATTTAGCCTTTTTTAAGTTATTTTGGAAGCCGCTTATCACTCGGATAGATTGTTCAAAGACGTCGTTTTTGGTCATGTCGTGTCCTAAATGCGTTCACTGTTTGGCACGCCGGCCGATTTGGATTGAAATACAAATATGATGTTTTATTGAACAAATCCACATGACGGAAAATTCATTTTTATTACACATGGACACATTTTTTGCGACCGCGAGGCCCCGCCCGGAGACGTGCCGCGCCCCCCCACGAACCCAAAATTGTGTGTCGCGACCCCCACCCTCCAACCTACATCCACTTTTCTCATATTTTTAAGGTATTTACAAAGTTTTTACAGCTAAATTACTGCAGTCGGTATGCATATATACCGTTTAGGGCTGGTGCAGCTTAGATATATATTTTCGTGAGCGCAATTGAAGATTACACAATCAGGTTTCGTTGCTTCATTTGGAATGTTCTATAGTAGAATTCTGTATGCAGGGTGACTTTTCTATTAGTTTGGGGTTGAGGTTTACCAACCGAACGGCAGCGGCAGCATACTACATAAATTAACACTTCTTAAAGCGTTGGTTTCCCTCCCTTCGAGTATTTTTAACCTTTAACACTAATCAAATCTTATGACATTGATTGAAACTTTCAGAACTTTGAACTGAATTAATTGAAAGTTAGTTAGCCAGCGCAAAAACCTTCCATTTGGCATCTAATGTACTGTAAGGGAAATTTGCGGTCATTGCGGTCATGAAAATTTGACCACGACCGCGACCGCTCGCGGGTACCCGCGGATACCCGCGGGTACCCGCGACCGCGTCCAACGGTCGTATTTACAGTATTTACAGGTACAGGTACAGTCTAACGGTAGTAATAGTATTTACAAATGCTTCACTGTTTTGCAGCTGAATAACGCTGCACGGAGCATACACGCTTCTCTATTGACTTTATACTGACTTTATTCAAAAATTCAAGAATTCACAGATGCAATTAACACAAAAATGCATTAGCGTTAGTGGAGCTTTAGTTAGAATAGATGTAACAGTTGCCAGATAATCTCTTTAAACATTTCCACAACGGATTTAATCCGTAATTTCGAAAAAATCTCCAACTTCTGGGGGACTCCGCCCTCAGACCCCCCGGTGCTCATTTGCACATAATCCTACTATTAATGATCACCAGTTGTCAAAGTTTGCGAAACCGAATGTATGTTTTAATGTTTGCTACCTCTTCTTTCAATGATATTCCTAAATATTTCATAAATTTTTTTAATACTTTTTAATTAGTTTAATTAACATTGAAAAATATCGGAATAATGTGTGTCAATAATATATATATATATATATATATATATATATATATATATATATATATATATATATATATATATATATATATATATATCGGAAATTACTAAGTTCTGCAACAGACGTCAAATAAAATCTTTTTAAACATTTCCATTACGGATTATTCTGTAATCTCAAAAAAATCAAATTATAATCAAATTCTTCAACTTGCGGGGCTCCGCCCCCCAGACCCCCGTCGTGTATGTTGGACGCAGCTATATTCTTGGTAGGTAATCCTGTAACCGTGCATTACCGTTAAGCAGCATCAGCTTTCTAAATAGTCTAAATAGCTTTTGCACTAAAGAAATTATCGAAATTTTTATAAAAACAAAACAATTTTTGCACTAAAACACTAAAACAAGATTTCTGCCGACTAAATTTCAACGGACGCAACTTAAATTTAGCGGACGCAAGGTTGACGCAAATCCGAAAACCAGCAAATCCTG
>JASAND010024422.1:0-11110 GCA_030248195.1 Trissonchulus latispiculum
CATGGGCAACGCCTACACCACGCCTACACCGGTATAGGCTGGACCCACGCACCCACGCAAGGCAAAATAAAGGACCCACGCAGAGGCAAGGCGCGCGAAGCGCGCCGTCGACATACCCACGCAGACGCAGGACGCACGCTGTCGACACACCCACGCAGACGCAGGTCGCGCGCTTTCAAAATAACCGCACTTAAAATTGCGCACCGAAATACCCAGCCGAAGAATTTCAATAGTTCTAAACTAATTTCTTGAGACAGTTTACCGTAGGTTGGGCACACGTTTCTTCTGGGGGCTTCCTCCCTCCAGAGCCCCCGCTTACCTCTTCAATTCTACACTGATTCTTCCGTCTACTGTTGCTTATACACTTTCTAGCTAAGCAGTCGTACTATGTATGCTGTTTTTGTTTCTGTTTTGCGTGGGGGGTCCATTTTTGGTTCATTTTTCTACTTTCTTCGATCTCGCTGATTTTCACATATTTTATTGTCCAAGTGGGGTACTTTAACGAGTTTTAAAAAATACAGTCGTAAGTCTTAGAGTTGTCGAGTAATTTCACCTCAAAGTTGAGATTTCATGTGCTAAACATAGGAAATTTAAAAAGTTGTCGTTTTTCGCTTGCGCCAAAAAATCTCCCGACAAACGTTGATGAATCTGGACAAATTATACTTTAAAATAACGCTAAGATGTTAAACTGCGGTCCCCTGGAATTAGAATTTTAATTTAGGCCTTTAAAGCTTTTTAATTAATTTTTGAAGGATTAAAACTTTATTTGATGCTAAAGTCGTGTTAAATTTTAATCCTTCAAAAATTAATTAAAACGTTTTAAAGGCCTAAATTAAAATTCTAATTCCAGGGTACTGCAGTTTAACATCTTAGCGTTATTTTAAAGTACAATTTGTCCAGATTCATCAACGTTTGTCGGGAGATTTTTTGGCGCAACTTTTGAAATTTCCTTTAGCACATGGAATCTCAACTTTGAGGTAAATTACTCAACCGTAAGACTTAGACTGTCATTAAACGATAAATAAATAAATAAACAAGCAATTTGGCATGAATGGGTTGCCGCTGGCATTTTTCCTCTTATCAAGGGACATAACTCCGTTTGCATGCAGCTAGCAGCTTTGTCTCCATTACAACTTTTTATCTACGCAACGAGCTTTCGATTGATATCCATATTGTGAATTTCCGACACTTTTTAATTTTGACCTTTTTTGACTGATTTTGGCCATTTTTGGCCATTTTTGACCCGTTTGAGCCTCCGTAACTCATTTTTCCTCCACTTTGGTGCGTTGGCCCTATTACAACTTTTTATCTACGCAAAGAGAGCTTTCCAATGATGTCCATATTGTGGATTTCCGACACTTTTTAATTTTGAGCCATTTTGACCGATTTTGGCCATTTTTGACCCATTTTAGGCCCCGTAACTCATTTTCTGTACACTTTGGTGCTTTGGCCCTATTATAACATTTTATCTACGCAGCGAGAGCTTTCGAATGATACCAATATGAGTCGGATCTGAGAACTTTCAATTTTGAGCCATTTTGGCCGTTTTTGGTCATTTTTCACCATTTTTCGCCTCATAACTCAAAATGAGTGCATTTTCAGGCCTTGACCCAATTACAACTTTTTCTTTACTCGTCGAGAGCTTTCGAATGATACCAAAATTAGCTCATTTGGACAACTTTTTTATTTTACTCATTTTTACTCACGGGGGTGCTCCGGGAGCACCTCTGCTCCCCCGGGGCTCCCCGCGCTTCCGGGAGCAGTTCAAGTCAAGACCTTCAAAATGAGGTATCAACCACCTCTCTAACCCTTTCCAATCTCGAGATAGAGGGGGGGACAAGAATCCGGAGAATAATAATAATAAATAACGGACATACCCAACACAAAAGGTTGCCTTTTTGTGAAAAAGCGGCAACCCAATAACAAATTTTGTGTGCGTGCGCGTACCCATATAAACAAGGGGTCGAAGCAAATTTTCAGTGAAAGCCCTACCCCCCCCCAACCAAACATTAAAGGACCCACGCACGTCAAAAATCTGGTGTAGGCTAACCCATTTGACCTTGCCCATGTATGTTCAGAATTGAAAGTAAAGAATTGGTCCAGCCGGGTTTCGAACCACGGCCCTTCTGACTCCGGAGCAAACATGCTAACCAACTACACCAGAGGGCCATCAGCTGAACTACCATTACAGGCTTATCAATCTTTCCTATGCCTGCTTCCCTTACAACAAGTAATGACAATTGCAGCTAACAGCTGCAACCCTGACTTGATATTTCGCGGAACTTAAAACACTCCAGCAAAAGTCCAAAATAACCTATTTCAGAAGCAAAATCTTATATATATATATTATATATATATATATATACATATATAGTAATTTATTGAATAGTTTTAAATTACAAAAGACTTTCTTGAAAAAATTTCTGTGTCTGGCGCCTAGTCTTGTTTTCCTGAACTCTTTTAAAGCAGATTCTTTCTTTCTTACCGTTGTTTATATAACATGTTCTTCTTTGATCTTTCGTTTGTTACGCCGTATGTCGTTAAAAGCACACGTATATATAACTTTATATAAACACTCAAACTATTGCATTAAAATTGCAAAACGCTATTTTCAAAAAAGACATAATTTCTTAGGAAAACACACAGAAAACACAATTCCGATTTTTAAAATACCCTGCTAAATTTTTCATGTATACATGCTGAGAAACATGTAAATTTTTTAAAGGCAGTGATGTACCAAAACGATAAACAAAGCAAATAAAATTTGTTAAAACATTAATTTAAGTATAAACTCACGCAAAAATCGTTTTTACGACAACAAATAGATGTTACATACAAAAACTGCTACGCAACCAAAACTAATATATTAATCAATTAATCACTTTTATACAAAGTGTCTCAGTCACATTTGACAATCAGAGGTATCGAAATGATAAAGATACGGCACGTCTGCCGAAGATCTGAAAAATAGCTCTTTTTGAATGATTTGCTGAAACTGATCGGGAAACGAACAACGAGGTTGTTTCACCCTACAGAAAAGCCGTTCTATATGGATTGATGTTAGTGTGTACTGGGAGGGAACCACTCAGTTTGATCAGCCGCTATTGTGCAGATGATGTATTGCTAATAACTACGAGCATGGCGCCTTTCACACTCCTGATATAATATAAAGTTACCACACTACAACGCTTACACTGACAGATACATAATAGATCCCTGACGCTCAACTACAGTAAGCCCCTTCCTACATAGATGGATAAGAATACAAGTATTGGATAACTACTCAAGATTTAACTGACACAGAGTGCAGGTGCAAGAGGGCATACGTGATTCGTGGGTGTACATAAGCAATTTGATAAAACACATATGAAAATCAGACAAGAACTGGGAGGAGGGGGAATGATCGGAAAATGAGAACGAAACTTTTCGCTTAAAGGTAGAGTAGTGTAACTTGAGGACCCGAAAAGTGGGGGTCTCTGCTCACCGCTTTTCTCACTCCTATGAAGCAAAAAGAAGAAAGATTCAGGTTGTTCTTGGGCACTCCAGCGCTCACACGTTCATCATATATACATGCATACAGGGAGAAAAAGGAGCGGACAGAGGGGGGAATTGAAGATTGGATGCATCTGCTTCTCTTGTCAAAACATTTAAGCTGAGCAGCCCATATCAAGCCAATCTTTTTCCCCTGCTCTCAGAGTAGCCTCCCAAGTTCAAATCAATAACGCGTTCCCCCGCCTGAAATCTTCTCTCCTCTCCTACCCAGAACCATCACTTCTTCCCCTGTTCCACCCTCACAATTGAGTGCAAAAGAGATATATATGTGGAACGAAAAACTGTGAACGGACAGGCGCGCAGAAACACGCACGCACAGACATGTAAGCATGCTCGTATGTGGATTATGCAAATGTAGAACTCTCCATGTAATAGAGGACTGAAACAGCCAAACGATGGATCCCAGTTAGTTAAGCATATGGTCACAGACGTGTACCTTAGGTTCAGCAGCTAAAGCCCCACATTTTTCTTTTATCTTTCTCTCTCTCTCCAATGGCGCCTTTTACCCTTCTGTCTATCTGTGCACTTACTCTTCTGTTCTCTCTTCCTTTTTCTTTCCCCGTCCCCTCTCTATTTCTTTCTATCTCACTAAACTGAGCTGAAAAAATAGGGGGCCCCCTCTGCTTGTTGCAATCTCGGAGGAATTGAAAAATTAGCTTTAATTGGAGGGATGGGGGAGAGCGAGGTGTACGCGCACAGACTGAGACATTAAAATTTATAGATCACTCCTTCCTATATATACTAGAAACTCAGCTCCCGTTCTTTCTATCTTCCCCTTTTTAGTACTTCCTTTTCCCTCTATCCGCTCCGCTGGTAATGTATAACGTGCCAGCTTTCCTTAATCAAGAAACCAACCCAGGTAGGTCCCTGCATACGTATATACATTCGTAGCTACATCTCAAGTTCTGTTCAGATATGAATGTTTGCTGCTTTCACTCTTTCTTTCTGGGCGAATTCACGTGAACAGCATTCGGAACTGAAATCTCACTCCATAATTCAAACAGTATATGTTTCTCAAAAGCTATACCTTCAACGATTCACTGACGAGGATGGCGTGACCTAGTTAGTTTAAAGAAGGTAATATTAGGTATATAACATGATTAATGAGATCACCGTCAGTAGTGTCTCTCTCTCTATACCTACCTATTTCTGTTGATGAATAGGTAAGGAAGAAGTAAATTTCAGCAGACATCCACAGAAGATAGCACACTGGCTGAGTTACAAGTTTTGGCTTACCAGCCACACATGTGTGCTCTAACGTTTTAACGTGAAACGACAAAACGAAAATACTTACATATACGTACACGCAATAAAAGACTTCCTATAGAAAAAATACAGGTGAGAAGGAGACTGCAAAATCAAGGGGAACTATGTGCTAATACTGAATGCTGATTTGTTTAATATAAACGCAGACTAACGTCCAGAAAAACCATGCACCACGGATGTGGAGTGGACAAATTAAAGGGGCACAATAGTTGTATAACACATTAGGAGCTTAAAAACATTCCAAAGATCCGATTTTAGTATTTCAACAATGAAAGTATAAAAAGTAATAATTTTTTATTTTATCACTGCAACATTTCCCCGAGTGTTTGTAAATTGATCATCAACCAAACCTCTACCCAGCACATTTAATCCGACCTTTACCTCCACAACTTTTGCAACTGCCACTACACTTATCAATTACGTTCATTAGACTAAAATGATTATCAGATTATGCTTTACAGATTGTTTAAATGTTCATCACCAAATAAGCCTGACAGTCAACTTACGTATCTTAGGTAGACCAAATCCCTGCAGACCGGCTCCGTCAAGATCAGCCGAATAGGCGCCATACGGATCGAAAATATCCTCTTCCGCACTATAACTGCGCTTTCTCATAACAGCCCGTCGGCGTCCAAGACGCTCACGTTTGGCCTGTTCTCGTTCATAGTCTGAACCGGTCCCGCTGGAATAGGCGCCGGAGGCGGGGCCATACAACTGTTCCAGGCGTCGCCGCGTCTCCGGGGTGAGACCGCGTGGGAGGGAGGCTGCCCAGTTGTGGGCGTATTGGTCAAGCTTAAAGGGCTGTCCTGTGACAGGATTAATGGCTGGCAGTGAACGACGTGCGGTTCCCAGACCGACAGTTCTGGGCAGGGAAGCGGAAGCCGTAGCGGCGACGGGGAGAGCCCCTGGGATCCCAGTTGGCATCATCACAGCACCTGAAGGGGGCCCGATACCCACATGAGCCACTGTGGGCGGATTGGACGCCGCCGCGGTCCCACCACCCGGAATCAGTTGGGGGCCCAGCGATTGTTGAGCTGCAATGGTAGAAGGCATGTGTTTAATCAGATAGCTATTCTCCATTTCCAGTAGACTAGGCTTGTCCATCTCTCCTTCCACTCGGACTACCTGCGGATGAAATACGTAGTACTGATCCCCCGTCGAAGCGAGTCTGACAGGACTCTGAGAGACAACTGTGAGGGCACCGCTGGCAGCGGGAGACGCGTAAGACACAATATTTGACAACGTGGTTCCAGTGGCGTAGCTAATGTTTAGCTGCAATAAACAGACAAACCATTTTGAAAATGAAACTACTCATAAAGCAATCATTATTTCTTTATGATTAATGCCTTGTATCCTTCGTGGATCCGCCTGCTGGCCCGCGTTTACCTCATTTTCTTGATGTACGTTTTGAAACTACTATAACACTGTGGCGTCAACTTGCCCTTGATGATAAATTGGCTTTGCTAGCTGCAAGAATGAGGAATACCAATTTGGTACTGTGGCGTGAAGCTTAACCAAATGTCGCCCGACAAAAAGCAGTGTAGCATAATGAAACAATTATATAAGTAAACTGTTCGGTGGCAAACTTATTAAAAGGACAAAACTGGAGCTCAGAAAACCTGTACTATTTTCTGTTACAAAGTTAAACCCAGTACTTTAATTTTCAACTAACGGCATGTTAAAGTAATTGGTAATTTTGATTAAGTTAAGCCAATCATAATACGTAAGCAATTTCAGGGCAGTAATGATGAAACTTACTGAAGGATTATGAGTTTGCACAGCTGAATTGGGAATAACCAGTGCATGATTACTTGCATATGCGGGATTGCTATATGGATTACCGCAGGCAGCTGAGGTTACCTAAATAGTAAATAATTAAAAACATTAAACTAAAATACAAAACTTACGTGGTCTTGAGCTGACGAAAATTCACATCACATCCAAGAAAAACATTTTATTTAGGCTATAACCTAAGCACGTATACACGCATATAAATATGTATTTACGTGAAACTTGCGGTTCGATTTACAATCAGAGACTTCAGTCATGTAAGGAGGAGAGACTGTTAGCCAACAGACTACAGGCGACTGACTGACGAAGAAGAAGTGTCTTACAAAAGATTAGAAGGACTGCAAGCAAGGTATACAAGGATTAGATTAAGGCTAAAGGTAAAAGGAGGGATAGATAGGGGGGAGCTGTTCTCCTAATAAGATAACCTGCGTTGATTGCAGCCGGCCATAGGCAGAACTTCCATGCATTCAATTATTTTTGTGCGCCATTATCATTAATTATTGATAATGTCCTACTTATATCCTACCTAGGTATGTATCAGAGAGAGATCCATCTTTAAAAGGTAGAAGAAAGGAAGAAGTTGACTTGAGCTAAGAGACCGAAATATGGATCAAGCTGAAGATTTCGAGAGACCGAAGACGAAAGATGAGCCAAAAATGATTGACGAATTAGCCTGGATAGAAATTAATTTTCTCCTCAGTTGTCAGATCAACAGAAGCTGGACATACATATGATGTTCTGACGTGTGGCAAAGACCTTGCTCATATACATTTAATATATACTTACATTAGGTACCACAGGACAAAAAGCAGACACGGGGTAGGCGTGAGTGACAGTAACAAAACAAGAAAACTGCGTTTTCTTTAGTCAGGGGTTCCCTTTCAGAGTTTTCTCCTTCCCACTAAACCCCTTCCCTCAACTCCCAATAAGACGACCAAAAAATGTCTGATTACAAGGATTTTAGGTCAAAACTTTCAAAATCTTTTCGGCTTCCCCAGGAGTTTCTAGGTCTAAAATCATCTATATTGATACAAGACTGAATTGTTCAGCATTTCAGATTTAGCTTAGTTATAGCGGCCATCGATGGTCCGATTGCAAACATTTCGTCCATTTTAGATTACCACTTTCCCGTGGACACTTTTTTCGCCCAGAGAAAAGTACATACATAAGAAATGTCATTATGCGACTTCAGCAATTGAAACCCGAAAAATTCGAGTCGCAAAGTGGGATTGGAATCCACGATATCTAAGACTATAGTACGACCAAAACATGTGTGTACAAACTTCGACCGTTTGTAGCAGATTAACCTTTGGAGTAAACCCCAACAATGTATATATTTTTAGAATCCTCAGGAACTTGAGATTTCGAAAATCCGGAAAATTCCGGAATTCCGGGTTTCATTCACGAAAAATCTAAACTTTTTAGTTTTTCGCCAAATTTTTATCGCAATCAAAAGTTTTGCTTTCGTGATCGAATAGAGCTGGTCCCTCTGCATATTTTTGCTCCTACAAGTTTTTCACGAAAATGCACCCAGTTTCCGGAATTCCGGGTTTTCAAATTTTCCGGATTTTAAAAATTTTCTCCAATACCTCATAATATGGGTATCATTCGAAAGCTCTTGATGAGCTGAACAAATATTGTAATAGAAGCAACTCGCAGAAATGAGCCCAGTTCTCGGAATTCGCTAAAACCTTCTAAGCTAGAGTGAAATCCGGAATTCGTGAATTTCGGGAATTTGGTGCATTTTCAGATATTGGTTCTATCACAAGATTTGTTCAGCTCATCAAGAGCTTTCGAATGAAACCCATATTGTGGGGTATTGGAGAAACTTTTTAAAATCCGAAAAATCCCGGAAAATCCTGTTTTCTCGAATTCCGGGAAATGTGTGCATTTTCAAGAGTTCATTCTATTACAAAAGTTGTTCAGCTAGATAAGAGCTTTCGAATGATGCCCATCTTGTGGGTATTGGAGAAAATTTTTAAAATCCGGAAATTTTGAAAACCCGGAATTCCGGAAACTGGGTGCATTTTCGTTAAAAACTTGTAAGAGCAAAAATATGCAGCGGGACCAGCTCTATTCGATCGTGAAAACAAAATTTTGATTGCGATAAAAATTTGGCGAAGAACTAAAAATTTTAGATTTTCCGTGAATGAAACCCGGAATTCCGGAATTTTTCGGATTTTCGAAATCTCGAGTTCCTGAGGATTCTACAAATATATACATTGTTGGGGTTTACTCCAAAGGTTAATCTGCTATAAACGGTCGAAGTTTGTACAAACATTTTTTGGTCGTACTATAGACGATATCTAAAATCCACGACAGCTACAACGTCTCAGCTGACCAACTGAAACAACAGTTACACAAAGACGGATAACCGGAAATCCAAAAAAACATCCGGATATGAAAAAATAACCGGTGCCCATCACTACTCGAATCCAAGCTGAAGTGGCAATATGAATTCATAACGGTTATACAACATTCATCGTATCAAGACTTTATAAAAGGAAGAGTAAGACATTCAACGTTTTCTAATGTATTAATCCTGTAAAAATGCTCGAAACATTAAGGCCGAAATCTCGGGGGAGGATTTTCAGCGTGTATATAAACATGCTGCGGAGGCATTTTTTAAAATTGGGGTTTTCGATAAATTAAATACAGTTTTTAATAATTTTTATATCACTATGTTTCTGAGAACTAAATCTTTTTAATGATATACAAATTATACAGTTCGGTTCAGGCGATCTCTTACAAAATCGACAATAAAACACCCTTTATACAAAAATTCAACGAATTTAATCAATTTTTCAAAATATATGCCTTACGTTGTTGCGGGATTTGTGAGAGACTGCCCTGGGCTTATTCTAGTGGGGGCCCCCGTAAACACCCCCCCCCCCCCCAATCGTCCCCCCCAAAAAAAGTGGGTGCCCCTTTTGGTACCAACTTTTACCCTGAAAAAATCTCTGAGAAGGCCAAATTGTCAAAAATTTTCTTTTGTTTCGTTCTTCTCGTCCCCCCCCCCCACTTTTTCGGGCTTCCCCCTCACTCACCCTATTAAGTGCCCAAAAATAGCCAAATTTTTTAAGATTTTTGGTCAAAATTTTCAAACATTTTCCGGCTTCGCCGGAAATTATTGGTCAAAAATCGTCTATTTTGGTGCCAAAACATAATGATTGAGCACTTTAAGGCTTAGTTATACTCTTTTAAATTGTATTTTTTGCACGTTTAGCTAATTCCCCCCCCCCCTTTTGGACCTCCCACCCACTAGTGGGGGGGCGTCCCCCCACTTATTTTTGGCTAAAAAACCCCAAGTATAGGTAACAGAGTCGAATTTCTCCGAAATCGACTCATACAAACCTGACCAGAATAAAATAGAATCTATATATTCTGGTTGATAGAAAAAGCTTCATGCAGTCGAAGCATCCTGATGGCACTAGGGTGTAAACAAGGGTGTATATAGTCACTAAAAATTTTCTAAAAAGTGTCTATCTACTTTTGAAGGAGGGTGAAATGCATCTCCTAAACTTAGTCGAATCCATTAATACTGTTAAAGCAGGAGTAGCCCAAGAAGAAGAATTTCATTAAAACTGTGGTGGCAGACCGATAAAAAAACAAGGGCTAACAGTTTCCTTCAACGAAAATGCAGTGACCTAGAGTGCGCCTGTTACCCATGATCTATCTGACGAAACGACAAATTATGGCAAACTTTAGCTATTCATTACCCCACTGTAAATGTAAATCTCACCGACTTGTGCTGGAGGCAATATATACTGCCACTTAGCTTTTACAGGGAGTGAAGTCAATTAATTGAAGTGATCCACCAGCTTAAAAACGCTTGACTGGTTCTTCATCACCAGAGTTATTCTAGCTTAGGCTTAACTAAAGCACAGGTCTGTCTCTTCTTTCCCCCTCAAAAGAAACCAACTCTTGTCCTTTTCCCCATGGAACTTGTTTGAATCCGCTTACACTACTCCCCCATCCTGTAGCCATGTTAGTCAATAGGCTGTTGGAAGCAAAAAAGACTCATAATGGAGATAACGCAAGGCAAGGATTCCCTTTTAGAATATTACCTGTGATAACGAATCAGCACCAGCGACAGAAAATGGGTTTTACTGAATAGCTGGGGTAGAGTAGGTAAAAAGGAGCTACCAAGACTCAGCCTTCATGACACGTTTGTTAGAGGTTAACAAAAAGAAAGAAAGAAATGCTAAATTAACCTAAAAGGCCGTAGTCTGAGTTCATTGTCACCAATTCAGGTAACCCATCAAAGATCGCCAATGGACTAGGAAAATTATTGTGATAAAATTACAGTGCACAGTGTTGTGTTGTGAGCTACGTAAACGCATGACCACTACTGTCGAAACCTTGCAAACGCTTTGGCTAGCTAATGTTAGGTTATAACAACTAAATAATAAAAACGAAAAATCGCCATAACGGTGTACAACTACAAACGTTCATCTTGATGTCACTTCTGAAGCCATCTAATAAAGACTCTAAAATGGTA
>JASAND010024423.1:0-97069 GCA_030248195.1 Trissonchulus latispiculum
ATCTTTTCTGTGTATTCTTAGAAAACTTTTAGGAAACTTTTAGTCTTGTTTGACGAAATGTTTTTCAAAATTTTGTATCTTTTATCTGTGGTTGTCCTCACGGATTGTTGAGATCCACGAGTGCCTTATTGTGCTGAAGTCGTCTTTCCATGAACCTGAACAAAAGGACATCATAAACAAACTGCAAGTCAAAGTGTGAACAGTTTCTTCCGAAAGCGTCGACAAATTTATCGATCCAACCTTAAGATTCCACCATATGTTGTGCATTGAGAAACCTTATGGTGAAGAAAGGAAAAGTAAAATATTTTCCCTGTACGGTGGAATGGAATTATTTACCTACAGGTTTAAATTTTTCGTGGTCGGGTGCAAGTTTCGGATTTCTAGTAGTACTGCGAGACTTACTTGGATCGCACAGGCTTTCAGGCTGTTAAGTATTGATTATTTCAAACGCGATTTGGAACGTTTTGTTATTTTCATTCTTCAAAAAGCTTTAGACGTAGCTACCACTCTGATAGGAATAGTGTAGCTATGTTAGCTTAAATTTAAGCTTATCTCTTCTTTAATGTTAAATTAACCTTCAATTAAGAAAGCCCATTCAGGGTTGTGTTATTTAAAGTGGCTACAATAATGTGTTTTGTGTGTATGTGTAACTCTTTCTGCTGCTGTTTTTCTAATCACTTAATTGCTTCTATGCTTAGGTAGGCCCCGGTAATGTTGTATTGTGATCATTGTTCTTGTGTTATTTATAAGGCCATTAATCTGTTACTGGTGACGTGTATAACTAACTAAAATTTTAGTATGTATTATTACAACATTTTTGACTGAGAGTGTTCTCCTAGTAGGCTATTTTAATGTTACATATATACATGTTGTTTATTTGTTGTTTCGATATTGTGTTACTTACATACGTGTGCTGGGGGTGGGGGGGGGGTTGGGGGGGGGGGGTTTCCCCCCCCCAGACCTGTGCTAACCCCCCCAGAGGGGTCCCTCACCCCCCCCCCAGAATCCGGATTTTTCCAGTAAAAAACCGGAAAAATCCGGTTTTTCGGCGCCCTTCGGCCGCCCTTCACCCCCCCCCCAGAACTTCCCCTCCTGCACATGTCTGGTTACTTATGGTTAAGTTTAACTGGTTTAAACACTGGTCATTCAAGTTTCGGCATTCCTTGTGTGCAGTTAACGAAGTTGAATGGCATAAACTGCTATCGCTTGTTATGTTTTGATATCATCCAAATTCAGAAACCTTAAAGAAGCTGTACACCACTCTTTAACTAGAATTTATGAGTTTCGTTTATTACAATCAAAAAGAAATGTACTCTTCACTGGACACTGACTAGAGCATAATTTTTGACTACGAATATGACTAACGTGTTTGAAAGCAACTGCACGTTTATCTCGCGTTGGTTGATTATGGTTATATCCTATTGATCCCTCTTCGGTTGTTCTATTGTCCGTGGAAGGGAGGAAAGTGCATCTGATAGGGCGGAGTTTGATGACAATTAGCTTTTAGTTTTCAGAACATTTTGGGTTTAAAAGGAATTTAACCATAAGAATTGTGTACAAGTAACGGAAAACATTTGTCTACTTCTGCCCACTGTAGTAGTGCATTTGTGACGCTTGATGATGCGGAAGAGGTGCAAATTAACTATTATACATTCTTCTGTGTTAATTCAGTAATTGATTTTTGACTCTGACCAAGGTGCAATCAGCATTCAGTCAAAATTGTAATACATAGTCTTGTTATTAATATATTTGTAATCAAACGCATGCATAGTGTAGATAGAATATAGCGTTCTTATGGATGTTAATTTGCGCTTAACGTGAGTAATGTATTATTATTAAAGATTATATTGTAAAAACCAGTAAAACGAATGTGAGGTGGTAACGCAAGTTGGTTAGGGTAAATTTAGCTTCAAGCTTTGAGTGCATGAATCTTGGAGCCCTTTCAAGACAGGGTTGAGTTGAGTGGAGTAGAGTCAAATGGTTGAGTGGAGTAGAGTAGTGTCAAGTAGAGTTAAAATTATAGTTTCAACTTGTTTAGCTGTTACTCAATTTCGGCTTGCTCTTTTAGCTCATTCTTGAAGATGACTAACTTAGTTCCACCGTTTCGTGGAAAGGCCCTAGGCTAGGCTAAAGCTTGAGGCCGGGTAGGCAGGCATACTTTGGTCTTCTGTCTCCGGGTTACGTTGTTAGTTCCTAGTGATTATAGTATTAACACTAACATTCTCTAACCGCAAAGGAGATCAGTGAAATCACTAGGTTTGTTTCCACGTACTGACGACACTCGTACAATACTAAATTTTGAAGTGGAAAATTGTAGAATGAAATTAAAATTTTGTGCTTACCTGAGTAATTGCAGGCCTCATACTCTTCCTACTTTTCCTACTTTTTTCCTACTTTTTCTTCATTCCTACTTTTTGCTAAAAATTCCTACTTTTCCTACTTTTTTTACGAACAGATCAAAAAATTTCCCAGGTGTCCTTAACGTTACTTTAAATCACTGGATTAAAAAAATTTTCGCGCCTTCGGCGTTATTATATATATACTCGCACGCCTACTTTTGTAAGGGTGGACTAGACAATCGCATTTTTGTTTCCATGATTCCACCTGTTTATGGGAACGGCCATTGCCTAAAGTCTGCCCAGAGATATAGAATGCGACATTGTTTTTATATATCTCACAAACGCTTCAAGATAGCTACCGTAAAACGTTTTCTGAACCGGAATTATGAAACTTTTCTTTTCGTGAAAAATCTTTTTTGAAATTTCCCATGCTATTTAAAGAGTGCCGCTTTTATATGTCCAGAAAAATGGTACATGACACTCAGGGGCGTATCCAGGATTTTGAAAAAGCGGGGGTCTGAGCCTAATTTTTCCTCAAAAGTGGCCAAAATTGGGCAAAAAATAGCTAAAATTCGAAAAGTTTAACGAAAAGAGAGGGGTCCGGACCCCATGGACCAGGCGCGTAGCCAGGGGGGTGGGGAATGGGGGAATTCCCCCCCGAAATTGTGTTGCCCCCCAGGAATTTCTTCCTGCCATGTGTAAAACGCCCATTTTTCAAAAAATTTTCGCGCCTTCGGCGCGAAATCAGTTTATTATACCATTATAAAAAGTGTTTCGCACTTAAAAATGAGTGCCAATTACCCTATTTGGTGTACTTTGACCACCTTCTGCATCATTTGGATGCGTGAACACTCACTGCGCCGTAAATATTATTGCAATTTCAACGAATGCTCTGTAAAAATTCCACGAAGGTCACGAAATCGAAAAATTTCTCAGGCTCCGCCCCCAGACCCCCCCGAAAAAATTTTGCATTCCCCCCCCCCCGAAATTTTTTCTGGCTACCCTAGTGCCCTGGACCGCCCCCCTGGATACGCCCCTGATGGCACTACCACAATTTTTTCAGGAAAATTTTCTCCTTGACCTTCAGCAGTTCTACACACACACACCACATTTCAACTTTGGTTGAAACTTCTATTTTCAAAATCCTTTGATCTGTGCCGCTTTTTCGACTTTGACTGGTTATTATTCGCGACTTGCTCAATGGAAAAAAGTTTCGATTAGATTTTTAGGACCGCCTAGGCGTCGTCTTTCAGAATTTCAAAAAGATTTTGGACCAAGATTTTGGAAAGGGAGGCGTCTAGCCTGAAAAAATTTCGCCCCCAAGTAGATGAAAAATTTTTAAAATTGTAAAAAAATCCGTAATGGAAATCTGTAAAGCATATAAAGATTTGAATAAAAAGTCAAGAAGTCTTTCGACACTATGAAAGCATAAACAATGGAAACCTTAGAAAAAATTTTGAATAAAAAAGAAGATTTTACGACATGAAAACAATTCACAATAGAACATTTTTAATAAAATTTTGATTAAAGGCCGAGAAAATGTATATTTTTATGAATATATATAATCTGTAACGGAAACCCTTAAGAAGGATTTGAAATACGAACGTTTACTTTGGTACTTAATCAAAATACCCATCCCCAGTCTCCCTCGGTAGAAGAATGTTTCGCTTGGGGGCAATGTCACGAAACCCTGGATACGACAGTGCCTCTAATTAAGGTAAAACTTATTTCCATACCTTCATTCTTATTAGAGTGCGTACCTCGCAAGATTTATCTGCAAAAATTCCTACTTTTTTCGGAAAATTCCTACTTTTATTCCTACTTTTTCCTACTTTTTTACAAAATATTCCTACATTTTTTCCTACTTTTTCGATTTCGGGTAGTATGAGGCCTGTAATTGTAGAGTGATATTAAAATTTTGTATTTACCTGAGTTTAACTGTAAACATCCTGGTCAGGGCTTTTATGCGTCCGGATGTGCGTCTGGTTGGTCGCAAAGTCTTATCTGGACGCAACGAAATTTTAACGGGACGCAAGCTAGACGCAACATTTCGGAAGAAAATTCACTTTTGCAAGAGTAGAAACTTTAAATGTTTTCACCAATATTTCCGTTTTTTCCAACAATTTCTTCTGGTTCTGGGGGCTCCGCCGTCTTCAATCGGTCGTTCTGCTATCTTTAGCATACTAAATCCCTACGCACAATCCCGCTTCAAAAATTCGAGATTTCCTGTCAGGGCTGTGTTTCCCAAGTTTGGAAAGTTTGGCAGTAGCTACACAGTGATGACTAAATGATGTAAACCGATGTCTCGCGAAAAAACTTATTTCAGTCTGCAAAAAATCTGGAAATTACACTCCTTCTAAAATGCAGTAAAAGTTTTGGAAAACCAAAATTATTTTATTTGTATTCATTAAAAACCTTAAGCTGTCTTTGATATAAAAATGGCTTCTTAACTCCAAGTAATGAATAAGTAATATCGATTCAAAGTTGATGTCTCCAAAAGGAATCACCACCTTAAAAAAGAACTTATATTGTTCTTACTATAGTACGATCAAAACATGTGTGTACAATCCTCGACAGTTTATAGCAGATTAACCTTTGGAATATATAAACCCCATCAATATATATCTTTTTAGAATCCTCAGGAACCCGAGATTTCGAAAATCCGGAATCACTGGTTTCATTCACGGAAAATCTAAATTTTTTAGATTTTCGCCCAATCTTGTAATAGAACCAATGTCTGTACAAACACCCAATTCCCGAAATTCGCGAATTCCGGATTTCACTCTAGTTTGGAAGGTATTAGCGAATTCCGAGAACTGGACTCATTTCTGCGAGTTGGTTCTATTAAAAGATTTGTTCAGCTCATCAAAAGCTTTCGAATGATACCCATATTGTTGATGGGTATTGGAGGAAATTTTTATAATCCGGAAAATCCTGTTTTCTCGAAATGCGGAAATTGTGTGCATTTTCAAGAATTCATTCTTTTACAAAAGTTGTTCAGCTCGATAAGAGCTTTCGAATGATACCCATGTTGTGGGTATTGGAGAAAATTTTTAAAATCTGGAAACTTTGAAAACCCGGAATTCCGGAAATTGGGAAATTCTAAATAGTGTTAGGCTTGTCATAGATTGAACTCAACAGAAGACAGTAATCAGGGCAGTAGTTGGGCCGACTGCACATTCTAATGCTACTGTGAATTCGCCACCAGAACAGGCAGATCGTGTTAACAAGATAAGAGATATAAGAAGCAAAACTTGTTGAGAAACCGAAAACGGACAGGAACCACAGTCAAGTTATGTACAGCGTGCAACACAAGAACTCAGTGCTCTGCCTGCGGTATGAGTGCGAATTAAGTAGAACGACTGCACAAACTGGTGCCACTGTGATTTCACCTCCAGAACAGGCAGATCGCAGAAGACAAAACAAAACATTGTCTGCCAGAGCATCGAAAACTGGTAGTAATAGTATATATAATTTAGACCGAAATCCAAAGTTGGATGGATTAAGCTACTATCCGGATCTGAGTCTGAACGACTCCCGGGGAGAGTAACACGGGTCCGTGCCTGAAAATTTAGGTCCTCAGTCCCTATATAACACTAGTTCCAATTGTTACGTTACGACTACGAGTCTGGCCAAAGAGCCTTTGTAAAGATTCAGCAAGGCACGGCCCAGTGGCCCTATGACTGTCCGATTCAACGCCAGCAACTCCTATCTCTTGGCTAGCTACAAACACGTGCCACAATCTAATTTAGTAATCCTGCGTTTTTAAGGATTTTTAATTTTCGTCACTGTGAACTCGAGATAACGGTCAGAAAAGTATAACTTCCAGTCCGTTTTTATGTAAGTCTGTCAATTTTTGTTGCCAGTGTCGTTTCTGAAGCAAACTGCGCTTTCAATTATTTTCCATGAGATCAGCTAGAAACGTCTCGTAATTATAACCTTGTGTTGATTGGTCTGATTTCTTGAATACAGATAATTTTAATAGTGGTGCAAAACTTCTTTTGGAGTTGCTGGGGTAACCGTTTTCACCCTTACTCTAACGACAATGTCTTTTGCTTTGAGAGTCGGTGTCCCTTATAATCTTGGCCTTCCTAATTATACAGCTTTGCGATTGACTGCCCACTGCAATGGATGCAAATTCGGTCTCGATGCTGCAATTCTATTCCAACTGTTGACAGCCCTTCGAATTCCCTACAATATCGTGGAGTTACCAAACTCTGACTGTCATCGTTTTAATCTTAGTAGTGGATTTTGCAGAGATGAATTGAATCTAATACACTCAAAGCAACTCGACATTTTAGCTGTACCATTTAGACAAAGCGAGCTTGATAGATACAATATAGATGGACTAGAATTAACAAACTTCATTCCTTACGGCGAAGATAGATTGTGTTATGTCCTGCGAAGACAGCTTGGAAAGGCCTTGGCGGCAGAAGTATTTCTAAAAAGCATGCATCCCTTGACTTGGTTGAGTGTCTACTTGTGCGTTCTGACAACGCTGTTTGTCCTTGTTCTTGTACAGAATTGTCTTAATAGTGAAAACATTCGACGAGCTAGAGATATTAATATAAAAGTAAGGTTTAAACGTGAAATACTTGTTTTGGTAGATAACAACCGTTGTTTGAACCGGCAATGTTCCTTATAGTACACATTTATCGACTAGTTAAAGGAAGGATAGCTGGGTTGGCTAGAGTCGAGAAAGCTTTGTGGCCACAGGGAATCGAACAACCGACCGTAAGATCAGAAGTTCTGACCGTTCCGCTCGGCCACCCCGACCCGAGGTGACAAAATCAATCCGAGGTATCAAAATCTGTAATCCTGAATTTCACCCATATTCACGCACAGTATATCCCCTTAATATGTTTTCAAAGCAATACAAATTGTATACTAGCAGCAAACTGTGACAGATATATTTAGGATCAAGGTCACAAAAGTTTCGGTGACAAGCTGTCCCAGGACCTAGCGAAAATGGAGTTGATTAATATGACGAAGGCAAATTAATGCTGCTGGTTGGCTAATATTGCAGGTGCTATAAACGACTCCGGAATAGCCAGACAGTCGTACGCAGTGCACTCTTTAATTGCTAAAAAACCTTTTTCAACAAACTGTTCGCTGAATTTGGAACTATTTAATTTATTGTTTCAGCCTATATGGCTGGTAATCAGAATGCTATTGGATCAGTACCATGGAGACATTTCACGTCCCACGAAAACTGGAAATTATCTGTTGCTGCTGTTGGGTGGGTGTTCCATAAAATTAAATATTGATTTTATAATATATTAATATAATAATATGTAATCTTGGTATTATGTATTCTTACTATAATTATGTGCATCCGAAAGATCTTGTTATGCTCTACATTTTTGCTTTTGAAGTAACTTTCTAGCCTTTCGCTATCCTGATATATTACCGATTTTCTTATTTTGGTTGCCAAAATTTGTCATTTTTGCAATAATCAATTGTTTCATGAGGACGTCAGTTTTAAGGTCTCGCAAATGGTCTAGTTTGTTACCATAAAAAATGTTTTGGCATAAACACGACCAAATTTTTTCCCCGTTAATACTATGCATGCTACATGTGTTTTACACAAAAATACCCAGGGACCCCTTTTTAGTTGCCCAGATTGCTGCTTTCTAGCTAGAGTAGTCGCTTGCCGAAGTTGGGCAAAGTAGGCAAAAACCAGGTTGCGCATACATTTTTGCTAATTTCTCCATTGTTAAGAGCTATTTCACAACAACTAACAAGGGTCCCCAGGTATTTGATAGAGGTATCGAAGGATATAATCAATGTCTATCGAAACATGTTATTTCAGCCTGCAAAAAATCTCAAAGTTTGCACTTCTTCAAAAATTTGTTAAAAATATTTTGGGAATCCAAAATTAATTTAATTGTATTCATTAGAAAGAGAAAATATTAAGCTCTATTCTGGTGTAAAGATGGCTTCTTAACTTCAAGTAATGAATCATGGTTCAAAGCTGATGTCTTCAAAAGGAATCACTACCTTCACAGCCAGCTCTAGCTGTGAAGGAGGATTCCCTTTCGCCCCCTCTGAAAAATAAATGTTTAGTTTTGTTTGGGAAGAGAAGGAGGGAGAAAATGTAATTTCTGTTCTCGGTTTAAACTATGAGATTTGGGCTGTCCGTCGAAATTTGCAAATATTACTCCGCCTCTTCCTGAAAATTGATTTTCAGCTTAAGCTTTGTAAGGGCGGGGGGAGGGAGAAAATGGGTCTGTCTTTCCATGAATCTCCCCCTCTGAAAAGTGTATTTTTAGTTTTGTTTACACAAGTTTCACAAACTTGCACAAAAGCAAACCACCGCCTACCTGCCTATCCGACCCGACTCCAGCTTTAAGTTGTACAAAATATGCAAACCACTGCCTATCTGCCTATCCGATCCAACTCCTGTCCTACCTAAATGCCTATGCCATCTGACACTGAGTAGCTAATTTTACTTTCTCACATTCTTTTTCGCGTTATTTCTCCCAAATTCAAGGTATTTTTCGGACTTTAAAGTGTTACATCCACCAATCTAGACCCGATGTCACAGAGTCCATTATTTTTCTACGCGTCCATCGACTTTCTATATGACCATATATACGTGTGCTTTTTATCCCTCCCGGGGCATCAGAATCTGGTTCCTGTTTTCGGGCAAAAATGGCACAAAAAGTTTTTGCTGGATAAATTCCTTCCTTAAAATTTCGTCTGAATACTAACTACAAATTTAACGGTTTTACAGTCGAAACCACATTCATAAGTTCATTCTGTAGATAAAATCCATATGCTAACTCCTTCATGCATGGTCATAACTCATAAGTACACACAATTGTAGACCAAACTTTAGTGTTTGTTTTAGAATCACATGATGGTGCAGCCACGATAAGCTGCGCACTTTTAAAAGTTCTTTCACTGTGATCATATTACTGTTTCAGGATTGCTAATAACTCTGTTCTATTCATTACTTGAAGGCTCCTTGGCTGTTACTTTTATGAAACAAGCAACAACGCCTATTGTAATTAATGAAGCAGATCGTTTAGCGTCTCTGGTCGATTATGGAAAGTTGTCTATCGTTAAGGGAGAGAATTTTGGAGATTCAAAATTCTGGACTGAAATAGCAAACCCAAAAACAGCTGCTGCAATGGTATTAAACAAAACTCTGTCAAGAGAAGGGTCCAAGCAATATTCCACTATGAAAAATCTTTTCGATGCAATGAGAATGGAGGAGCATTTGGTTTATCCTGGCCAGGCGCTCAGTTCAAGTAAATTATTAGTCATATTATTGTTAATTCAAAACTACAAACGAGATCTGGTTTTTGAAAAGGAACGTAAGATAAACACAAACGGTTGGGTAAAAAATCATTTATGATTTTTGGTGCTGTAGCACAATCAGTGTTTCCTAACAAGGAAAACTACACGTGTTGCGGTGATACCTAATTTTGTATCCGGGTTGGACCATAAGGTTTACAGTGCATAAATTGTGGGTTTTCAGTAACCGCAATGCTCTCGAGCGAATGCGGTTTACGGACTACAAAGGATACATCCACTGATCTTAGCATGGAGTTTGGTTACGTCTTGTCAGCTAACAGCAGCTACAGTGAACTACTAAATTCTCAGCTGTCTCATTCAGCTCCTCTTATAAGTAGAATCGAGAGAGAGTTTGTAAGTTTGTTTAAGCTTGTATGCTACACTGGAGACCAAACAACCCCCCAAACAAAACAAGGATTTAGTGAGGATTTGTCCAGGATTTAATGGTTTAAAGCTGACAGTTAACGTTCTAAGTATTAAATTGGCCAAAATTCTACAGCCAAGAATTAACTATATTACGACTTCCTTGCAATTGACTAACACTTAACAACTTCAAGTTTGAATGTTGTGTGTATATATACCAGACAGTAGTTGTAAACAGCTTACCCTAAAAATCGTTGACCCCTCGTACATTTTGTGAAATAATTTTTGTGTCCTATTTTGTTAAAATATGTTTTGGTATACAGGGTTAGATCAATACTCTATTCTGTAATGGAAACGTTTCCACAGTTAAATAAGTCATTGAATGATGTTGGATAATGTTATTGCATTTTGACATTTTCACAACAGCAATAACTTATTTGAATTGTACCTCAGATACACTTCCATGAACAACTTAACAACAGAACGTGCCACAATAAGCAGCCTAGGAATACAGCAATGGATTTGCATATAACACACTACAGGATTATACTCTTGTTATGTTGCGGCCTACTGTTCATTTCGTCGTTCGCTTTCGTCGGTGAATACTGTTTGAAGGAACATGATAAAAGGAAGTATTGGCGATGGCGCCATAGGAGACTTGGAATTGTAAGAAAGAAAGTGTCAGCAGTAAACGCTTTCATACATCCACCAAAAGGAATGTGGGTTTCCTACTTGGAGCAACTGGCTATAGAAGCCCAGACAACATATGAAATCAGGACCATTGAGTCTAAAACTAAGTACACTTCCATGATGCACGTTCTATAATGACAAATACCTGAATGGTTAACAAAAATGAATGCATGAATATAATAAGAAGTGTTGAATTCATATATGAATAATCTGTCATCGATTAATGCTGAAGCCATTTAGGTTTGTAGGTTTGGCGATTTGCTATATAAAAGCTTACTGCGACCAATAAAGCTACCGCATATAAGTGCTCTTTACCGTAATGCTTACTCAGAGATCACCAGAATTTTTATTGCACTCGAAATATGCTTGCCTAGACGAATAGAACAAAAACGTTTTGAGCATAGAAACATAGAACTCAAAACTGTAGAATCGGCCAAAAGTTCTTTTTGTGCCATGATATGAAGGACATATGGGCCGAGGGGCATTTTTCGGATATGGCTCAACAGGCCTTAATGCTCCAGAAAATGAAGTTTCGCAAATCTGCATTGCCTTTTCTCGCGACTCGAAATTTTAGCTCGCCTATTCTAGCTCAAACCAAGAAAAATTACGTCCGCAATAGTGCAAATTTTCATCCTGCCAAACATAACGAGAATCCATTGGGTAGTTGTTGCGAAATCCATGTTCAAGACAAAATAATCGCAGTTTTGCCAAAATCATTTTTTGTAAATCTCTAGCTTAAAACAACGAACTCCAGCTAATAGACATTGATAAACTGTGCAATTACTCTAATCGATTGAGTATAAAAAACCAAAATTGTCCTTGGGATTATGCAATCATTTTGAAAAAAATTGATTTCATCGAGAATGACCGTTTTTGGACAATCGCTTTTGCTGACACTAACTAAACCGCTAGAAATAGCTCGACTGTAAAAGCCAACATGTTCATTTAGGTGCCCTTTTTAAAGCCATGACAACCAATAAGATCGGCGACGTACGGCGAAATCAATGGTACCGAAAATTTCTTACCTTTTCACCTAAAAATGCGGCACCGGTCCCAGAATGTTAAGGAGGAGGAACCAAAATGAAATAGTTAGAAAGTTTTATCTATTTTCATAAAGCATTGAAGCCTATAGGGTAAAATTTAGGCAAAGCGACAACATATTTTAAGGTTTTGAAAAACTGATGGTCAATAAACTTTTCAACGCATAAATAGCAGTAAATTTTACCAGCCGAACAAAACCATGGCATGTTTGGCTCAAAGCGCCAAAGTTCACCAAAAATTTTTTAATCTAATCACTTCTCCCATTTGCATATAATTGATCGAACCAAAGTTGACAAAATGACAAAAGGACTGTGGAAAATGACCGGATCCACCGCAAAATAGTATATATTTATGGTTTCATATCTAACTGCACTTTCGGTAGTTACTGCTGTTGCCGATGTCACGGTGAAATTTTTTCCCCTAGAAATTTTCCCCCCGGAAAAATTTCACCGGTGAAATTCTTCCGGGGGGGAAAATTTCTAGGGGGAAAATTTCACCGTGACACCGACGTTGAAGAAAGTATTGTCGAAACTGATGGCTGAAACTGGCTATTGGCATGATATCCATGCATCTGGGACATTAAAATTTGTGAGGATACTTGTAGAATAGGCCGAGAATTTACTACGCATTGGAGTTGTCTTTCGTTTTGACTGGCAATCTCGGGGCCGGGGTCGGTTTCATGCGTTGGTTCCGGACTTATAAGCATTACAAACAAACCTCATTTCTTAAGGTGCTGGTATCGTTTTGTGCAGTGCTTTTGTGCGTATTTTTTGAAACGCCATAACTTTCGCAATTTTGTGAGTTAGAAAGAGCTTTATACATCATTTTAAAGCTTATAATCTGCAGATTCTCGTGCGAGTACGAAACTAGTAAAAATCCGGAAATAATAGCTAAAATTTTCTGACATACTGACATCTGACAGGCTGAATATAGATCAAACATTTTTGAACATGGATTTCTCAAAACTGTGGAATCGGCCAAAAATTTTTCTTGTGCTGACCTATAAAGGACATGTGGGCCGAGGGACATTTTTTTGGATTTGGCTCAGCAGGTCTTAACGGTAAAGAAAATCCATTAAATGTGCGGTGACACAAAATTTCGCAACTTTGCATTGAGTTTTCTCGCAACTGGAGATGTTTTAGCTCAAACCAAGAAAAATGTCCCTCCGCAATAGTGCGAATTCTCATTCTGCCGAAAATCACGCGAATCCATTGGGTAGTTTTTGAGAAATCGATGTTCAAAACAAAATAATCGCAGTTTTGCCAAAATGGTTTTTCGGCCAAATCTCTAGTTTAGAGCAACAACTCCGGCTAATAGGCATTGATAAAATGTGCAATGAGACTATATATCGATCGAGTATAAATAAACCAAAATTGTCCGTACGATTTGGCAGTAATTTTGAAAAAACTGATTTTCTCGAAAACGGCCATTTTTGGACCACAAAAATCGTTTTTTGCTTATACTGACTTAACCACTGGAGATAGCTCAAAAGTTGTAAAAGCAAAAATGTTCATTTTTGTGCCCTCTTTTCAGCCATATCAGCCAATCTGGTGTCTCGACTATGTGCTGAGAGAATAATGGCAAAAACCAAAAATTTTTTATCTTTGCACCTAAAAATGCGGGACTGGTCCCACAATGTTAAAGAGCACCGAAATAGTATATTTGGAAAGTTTCATCCACTTTCATAAAGAATTAAAGCCTATAGGGTCAAATTTACACAAAGCGATACCAGCACCTTAAGGGGGGGGGGTCGCTTTTTTGCCGATTTCTCGACCATCTCCGATTTTGTTCATTTTCACATATTTTGTAGTCCCTATGGGTCCGCGAAACAAGACAAGGGCGTTTTGCGAAATATTGCTTCTATCGTTCTGTACAGGCCCTCAAAGGTGACCTCGACATGTGTTAAACATAGGAAAATGAAAAAGTTACTCTAAAAAGTTTGTGGCAGAAAGATTTTTCGCTGTATAAGAGTCAGAGCTCTGAAACCTTTTCAGAACCATTAAGGACATATTGTAGAGTGCAGCTATCTCCTCTGAAGCGATTCTTTTGAGTATTGGATTTTTGGCAAATTTTTAAAGTCAGAATTTTGGAAAATCGGCCATTTTTGGACCATGAAAGCCAGGACCTACGGTACTCTTTTGCTTGTCCTGAACGATTGGCAAAAGCTACAGAAACGGCCAATAGATAGCTGCACTCTACGCATAAAACCACGTCTTATGAAAGTACTCGCATGTTTCTATCATCTACAATAAGCTCAAAAGCTTGCCACAAAAACAGCAAATTTCGCTAAAATGGCCGTTTTTCATAATTTTCACATTCTTTCGATAATTTCTCACTCATTAGGTGGTAAAAATCACCAAACTTGGCAGATTAATTAATACATATATGTCTGTCACATAATGTGGCCAAAACAAATACATTAATAGTGAACATGGCTGCTGTGGCGGCACCTTTGACCCTTATAGGTGAAAAATGCCTATTTTAAAATTTTTCCAAATCTAGACAAATTGGGTATCAATCGATAGCTAATGGAACGAGGAGCAACTTTTCTCATAGAACTATGGGTCTAAAATGTTGTCTGTACAAGATAAAACGAGTTAAAGTTATTCTGGGCAGTCCTGCAAGAAGGTTAGGTCAGTGCATCACTCAAGCATGCATTATGAACGCCTGAATAGCTAGTCTTGAGCCACGTCTGCACTTAAATATTACATACCTTAGTAAAGGCTTTAATTTGGTGTATCGGTTAACCCTGTTTTCGGTCGCGTTTGGTCTCCACCTGACCTTGCAGGGCTCATCACCGGAATTGTCAAGTTTTCCGGACTTGAACCTGAATAACTCTGTCACAGTTTGATTTCGAACACTAATATTTGGTCCTGTTTTTAAGAAAATATGGGGGCATATTATGTATGAAAATGAGCAAAATCCGTGACTATCGATTTTTGACCAAAGTGACCCCCCCTTAACCTGCTAAACTTGTATATGTTACGTACCGTATGAGATTTTGTACCGTATAATACGGCACGGCAATTTTCGTACCGTATTAAACGGTACGTACCGTATAATACGGTACAACTTCTTCTGTACCGTATTAAACGGTACGTCCCGTATTATATTGTACTGTTAGTTTTTGTACCGTATTGGCAAAGAACTGAAGTAGTAATAGGAGGTAAAATGGTGTCGCATTAGGGGGGGTTTATGTGGCTGTGGACCCCCTTTTTGAGGTGGTTGTGGACCCTTTTTGGAAGGGGGTTTTTGGGGTTGTGGACCCCTTCATTGGGGTTGTGGACCCCTTTATGGGAGGGGGTATGTGGACCCCCCCTTTTTGGGGTGGTATGTGGACCCTTTTATTGGGGTTGTGAACCCCTGTTGACCCATGTCCGGAACCGCGGTCGACCCAAGGTCAAATTTCAAACTTGTCCATACTCGTCGGAAAAACTTTATCTAGGGGGTTTTCGGGGTCGAGGATTTCAAAAATGACCTTCGTTTTGAGCTAGGATCAAAGCTCCGTGCTGTGTTGCGTGCTGCACATGTCCAGTCGACCTAAGGTCAAATTTCAAACTTGTCCATTTTCGTTCGGAAAACTTTCTCTGGGGGGTTTTCGGGGTCGAGGATTTCAAAAATGACCTTTGTTTTGAGCTAGGCTCAAAGCTCCGTGCTGTGTTGCGTGCTGTATATGACCGGAACCGTAGTCGACCTAAGGTCAAATTTAAAAGTTGATCAATTTCGCCCGGAAAACTTTATCTAGGGGGTTTTCGAGGTCGTAGAATTCAAAAATGAGCTTAGATTTGAGCTAGGATCAAAGCTCCGTGCTGCGTTGTGTGCTGTGCATGTCCGATCGACCCAAGGTAAAATTCCAACCTTGTCTATTTTCGTTCGGAAAACTTTATCTAGGGGGTATTTGGGGTCGTAGAATCTAAAAATGGCCTCAGAATGTGGCTCCTGTGGGTGACCAGTGGTCAAGCATATTTTGTGGTTACAACTGTGAACAAAACTAACACTGCTTGCCCATAGCGGCGGATGTCTTTTATTTGACATAGACACTGCACAATAAACACATTGTACAACGAAGGTATTGAACAACACTACACAACAAACACACTGCACAATAAACACACTGCACAACAAAAGACTGTACAACAAAACCCTAGACAACAAACATGATGTACAGCAAAACTGCTGTGCAACAGACGCCCTACACAAACAAAGCTACTTACTGTACAATCAGAGAACTGCTCAACGAAACTAATGTAACATCAAAGCGTTGATGAAACCAATAACAAAGTTAAATCACTGATTGCAGTTCAAAAATTCTCGAATTAGCTGAGCAGCTTTGTGTTCGGAGCAATGTCGTCGGTATCGCATGGACTTAGCGCTGTGAATGGCACAGCACGGCAGTCCTTCTACATCGTCCATGTGCGGCGGATATTCCATGTCAATCACGGCGTCATAAATCTTAGTGTTCAAGTCATTCCAGAGAGTAGCGTGACGCATCCATTTGTACAAAGCAGTTCCCTTGGTTATTACTGCGTCCACCCGACGTTGTCGCATAAATTCACAGACTCTGTCCATCACCTCCCAATTCGCCGGTACACTATCACTAGAGTTCCATTCAAGCCCATTCTGCGATCTAGCCACGTGAAAATATGCTTGTTGGCGAGGTGTCAACTGTTGAAATGGCACGGGGGCTCGAACGTGATAGGTTTCTTGAGCAGTATTTCCACAAGGAAAGCGTGCCACAACCGTTATTTCCATGGGTACTTCACCCATATTGTGAATACCATCGCAAGTCATAGTAGCAAAACCAAACGATTTCATAGCCGCTGGACTGTAGTAGTGCAAAATTCAAACTGACTGTTTTCTAATTTGAATCTCGTAGGGAAGACATACAGACGTAATTGCTTTAGGCTAGTTTAAAAGTAATTGCTGTGCCATGCACATATGTCTTGAGACTACCTATGCCAACAGGCGGAAACCTCTTGAATGAGGTTCGTTGATGAATATTCTTTTTAAATAGAGTCCTTGAGGTAGGTTACGTACAGCTCCACCATAGGTTTCTTGTTAAGCATCATGGCGACTTCCCGTTTAGGGAAGTGCTCAACATCTGTCAATCCGATTGGTACCAAGCTGCCGGTGCCGGTGTTGACAATCATATGAATATGTGACTTGGGTTTTATTGATCTGTATTAATCGCGGTTATGTGGTAGCTGTCGTTGCTGTTGTGTTCGTCTTTCCTGTTCCGGCTGCTGTTGTGTTCTTCTTTGTTATCGGTGTTGTCGTGGTTGGTTCTTACTGGTACAGTTGCTATCCGGCTAGAAGTTGTTTGCATTTTGTGTGGGTTATTCTGTTTGACGTATGTCTTCTAAGATGTTCCGAGCACATTTCGTTGTGCTCCGAGCATACTTCGTTGTGCTCCGACCACATTCTTCACTCTCCGAGCATATTTCGTCGGGCTATTTCATTGTGCTTCCTGCTGATACTCCGGTTTATGTCTGCTTTTTATGACTTCGACTGTTGCACTGACTGACAAATTTGTTATAAGCATGGATGCTATGAGTTAGGACGTTCCACATAGTCTAGTTTCATGTTCCCTCCGGTAACACATGGTCATCAATTGCCGCATTCTTTTCAATGGCGCGTTTTAGTGCTTCTTCTGTAGAAAGCCTTTCTTCGTAGTCTGCCTGTTTGTCTACAATTTGTTCAACGATAGGGTCTTTCAGCAAATCATTGCATTGAGTAATCTTGATGTAAATAAGCTTGTTCAGCTCCGTTCTGATCTTAGGCCTAATTTCATTGTAAGCTTCAATTTTTGCTTGGTCTATACTCAGCCCATCTTGTTGGTATTCTGCCATCAACCTTCGAGCCCGTGCTTGAAACTTCTCCTCAGCTCTTGCTACAAGCTGTTCCCAAAATTCTCCAATTTCTTCATCAGTTCCTTCTGTGGTGCTAATACTCTCCTGCACTGAGACTTCTGATTTTGATTCTTCTTCATCAGTCGTTGGATCATGAACATTTTGTATGTGGCGCCTCATATTGAATGATCTGCTAAATGTTTCGCCACAATAATCACAGGTGTACATTGTGAGTCGAGCTGTGTCAGTTTATTTAATCGCATACTATCCCCAGCACGTCAATTCTTTATATTAACGTAGACGTGTTTAGCAGCAAAAGAAGAAAGCTTAGAGCAAGGAAAGTGTAAGCTCAGAGTAACAAAGAGCAAAGAAAGAGCAAGCTCACAATACAATGAGTTAGGAAAGAGCAAGCTCACAATTCAACGAGTTAGGAAAGAGAAGCTCACAATAAGATGAGCAAAGAAGGAGCAAGCTCTGAGTAACAAGGAGCAAAGAAGGAGCAAGCTCACAATAACAAGAGTTAGGATAGGGCAACTATAGATGTCAGTTTACCATCACTACGAATGAATATGACTAAAATAGTTGGTAATTCGAATGTCGAAAGAATGACCCTGAGGAAAGACATAACACTAGAACATACGCCAACCAATGCTTGAGTTGGGTGGTCGTCATCGGTTTCCCATACACGGCGGCCATCAGATGAGGCCGCTCTCCCGGAGAAAGCCAAGAAGTGCCTCCGGTTCCAATACTAAGCAGGTTAGATTGGGGGACAGGCCGAGGAACTTGACACGGTGCGTAAAGCAATGCTTCTTTGCAGTCACTTGGTATGTTTTCAACTACAGTCTTGGTTTTCATAACAATACACTACATCCGAATACAAAGCCTACCTGCGCAGATTTACTCACCAGAAGTCAACTGTTTATGGTATACACGTTCTGCAGTATGTCTGGTTGATTCAAATTACCGACTTATTCAGTCGTAGTGATGGTAAACTGACATCTGTAGTCACCCTATCCTAACTCTTGTTATTGGGAGCTTGCTCCTTCTTTGCTCATCTTATTGTGAGCTTGCTCTTTCCTAACTCATTCTATTGTGAGCTTGCTCTTTCCTAACTCATTGTATTGTGAGCATGCTCTTTCTTTGCTCTTTGTTACTCTGAGCTTGCACTTTCCTTGCTCTAAGCTTTCTCCTTCTGCTGCTAAACACGTATACGTTAATATAAAGAATTGACGTACTGGGGATAGTATGCGATTAAATAAACTGACACAGCTCGACTCATAATGCACACCTGTGATTATTGTGGCGAAACATTTAGCAGATCATTCAATATGAGGCGCCACATACAAAATGTTCATGATCCAACGACTGATGAAGCAGAATCAAAATCAGAAAGCTCAGTGCAGGATAGTATTAGCACCACAGAAGGAACTGATGAAGAAATTGGAGAATTTTGGGAAGAGCTTGTAGCAAGAGATGAGGAGAAGTTTCAAGCACGGGCTCGAAGGTTGATGGCAGAATACCAACAAGATGGGCTGAGTATAGACCAAGCAAAAATTGAAGCTTACAATGAAATTAGACCTAAGATCAGAACGGAGCTGAACAAGCTTATTTACATCAAGATTACTCAATGCAATGATTTGCTGAAAGACCCTATCGTTGAACAAATTGTAGACAAACAGGCAGACTACGAAGAAAGGCTTTCTACAGAAGAAGCACTAAAACGCGCCATTGAAAAGAATGCGGCAATTGATGACCATGTGTTACCGGAGGGAACATGAAACTAGACTATGTGGAACGTCCCAACTCATAGCATCCATGCTTATAACAGATTTGTCAGTCAATGCAACAGTCGAAGTCATAAAAAGCAGACATAAACCGGAGTATCAGCAGGAAGCAGGAAATAGCCCGACGAAATATGCTCGGAGAGTGAAGAATGTGGTCGGAGCACAACGAAGTATGCTCGGAGCACAACGAAATGTGCTCGGAACATCTTAGAAGACATACGTCAAACAGAATAACCCACACAAAATGCAAACAACTTCTAGCCGGATAGCAACTGTACCAGTAAGAACCAGCCACGACAACACCGATAACAAAGAAGAACACAACAGCAGCCGGAACAGGAAAGACGAACACAACAGCAACGACAGCTACCACATAACCGCGATTAATACAGATCAATAAAACCCAAGTCACATATTCATATGATTGTCAACACCGGCACCGGCAGCTTGGTACCAATCGGATTGACAGATGTTGAGCACTTCCCTAAACGGGAAGTCGCCATGATGCTTAACAAGAAACCTATGGTGGAGCTGTACGTAACCTACATCAAGGACTCTATTTAAAAAGAATATTCATCAACGAACCTCATTCAAGAGGTTTCCGCCTGTTGGCATAGGTAGTCTCAAAACATATGTGCATGGCACAGCAATTACTTTTAAACTAGGCTAAAGCAATTACGTCTGTATGTCTTCCCTACGGGATTCAAATTAGAAAACAGTCAGTTTGAATTTTGCACTACTACAGTCCAGCGGCTATGAAATCGTTTGGTTTTGCTACTATGACTTGCGATGGTATTCACAATATGGGTGAAGTACCCATGAAAATAACGGTTGTGGCACGCTTTCCTTGTGGAAATACTGCTCAAGAAACCTATCACGTTCGAGCCCCCGTGCCATTTCAACAGTTGACACCTCGCCAACAAGCATATATTCACGTGGCTAGATCGCAGAATGGGCTTGAATGGAACTCTAGTGATAGTGTACCGGCGAATTGGGAGGTGATGGACAGAGTCTGTGAATTTATGCGACAACGTCGGGTGGACGCGGTAATAACCAAAGGAACTGCTTTGCACAAATGGATGCGTCACGCTACTCTCTGGAATGACTTGAACACTAAGATTTATGACGCCGAGATTGACATGGAATATCCGCCGCACATGGACGATGTAGAAGGACTGCCGTGCTGTGCCATTCACAGCGCTAAGTCCATGCGATACCGACGACATTGCTCCGAACACAAAGCTGCTCAGCTAATTCGAGAATTTTTGAACTGCAATCAGTGATTTGACTTTGTTATTGGTTTCATCAACGCTTTGATGTTACATTAGTTTCGTTGAGCAGTTCTCTGATTGTACAGTAAGTAGTTTTGTTTGTGTAGGGCGTCTGTTGCACAGCAGTTTTGCTGTACATCATGTTTGTTGTCTAGGGTTTTGTTGTACAGTCTTTTGTTGTGCAGTGTGTTTATTGTGCAGTGTTTTTATTGTGCAGTGTTGTACAGTACTTTCGTTGTACAGTTTATTGTGCAGTGTTTTTGTCAAATAAAAGACCATAGGTTAACGCGGGGGGGGTCTGGGGGGGGGTCCAAGCCCCCCCCAACGCGGACAAGGTACAAGCCCTATCGCCGTCGGGGACAAGGGGTAACGAAAAAATGGCCAAGGGGTAACCAAAAACAGCCGGAAAAAATTAGTTTTTACAGTAAAATTTCAAAAAATTTCCGGCTTCGCCGGAATTTTTTAGCTCAAAAGTTTAATTTTTCGGGAAAATCGTGCAAAATTTTGAAATTTTTTCCAAAAATTGAAGATTTTTTGCAAATTTTGCTAATTTTAATAAAATTAGCGTTAAATTTTCGAAAAATTGTACAAATTTTTTCTTGAGGTACAAGCCCCCCCGAAAATTTTTGCTCAAGGTACAAGCCCCCTTCAAATTTTTTGGGGACAAGCCCCCCCCAGGACCCGACCCTATGTTAATGTATGTAAAAGACATCCGCCGCTATGGGCAAGCAGTGTTAGTTTTGTTCACAGTTGTAACCACAAAATATGCTTGACCACTGGTCACCCACAGGAGCCACATTCTGAGGCCATTTTTAGATTCTACGACCCCAAATACCCCCTAGATAAAGTTTTCCGAACGAAAATAGACAAGGTTGGAAATTGACCTTGGGTCGATCGGACATGCACAGCACACAACGCAGCACGGAGCTTTGATCCTAGCTCAAATCTAAGCTCATTTTTGAATTCTACGACCTCGAAAACCCCCTAGATAAAGTTTTCCGGGCGAAATTGATCAACTTTTAAATTTGACCTTGGGTCGACTACGGTTCCGGTCATATACAGCACGCAACACAGCACGGAGCTTTGAGCCTAGCTCAAAACAAAGGTCATTTTTGAAATCCTCGACCCCGAAAACCCCCTCCCAAAAAGGGTCCACAACCACCTCATAAAGGGGGTCCACAGCCACATAATCCCCCCTAATGCGACACCATTTTACCTCCCTATACTACTACCTGAATCTGATCTGCAAGACTAAAAAAGATCTTTGCTTTTGCAATTCTTATTCCTATGCCACATAAAATTCTGAACTTTTAATTCTATTAATTCTATTAAATATTCTGAACATAAAAAGTGAAAATGGTTGAACTTAACATTTGAAAGTCAGCGTTTTTACACAAAAAGATCGAAACTACAAATAAACAAACAAATAAATGTTAAGGTTTTAAAAAATTTTAATTTTATAAGTGCTTAGATTTGAATGACATTCAAATATTTTCAGACGGTTTTGTTGGAAGCTAATTCTTGATACGAGATTTTTGGAAGAAAGCTATGAAGATAAGAATGGCAAGAGCAAAGTTACTATATTTTTAGTTATGCAAATTGTGGCAATTGAATAACTTATAATTCTATGATTATTTTAGCATACGACAGCTTTTTCGGAAAATTTTTGCAAAAGGTGCTTTAAAATCTATAGCTTGGGGCATTCTCCAAATGCAATCGTCCGCAACAGCGCCTTGGTTTTAGTATGCACAGAAAAATGTTAATTTTTAGTGCAAAAATACGGTTTTGTCGGAAGCGACATCTTGAGACGCTATTTTTGTAGCAAAACTGCAAAATTTGTATCGTTTGTTTTACTTAATATTATTTAACAGCAGTATTCAGTTTTTTGCCAATACGGTACAAAAACTAACCGTACAATATAATACGGGACGTACCGTTTAATACGGTACAGAAAAAGTTGTACCGTATTATACGGTAAGTACTGTTTAATACGGTACGAAAATGGCTGTACCGTATTATACGGTACAAAATCTCATACGGTACGTAACCAGACATGTGCAGGAGGGGAAGTTTCGGGGGGAGTGAAGGGCGGCCGAAGGCTGAAAACCCGCCCCAAACCCCCCCCCCCCAAGCACACGTATGCACGTAACATATATAATGCAATCTTTTGGTAAGCCGGCAGCCAATAACTTGCGACTATGTATATTCTAGCTTTGTTTGCTACATAGTTAACTATGACTCCCTATTATATATTGTGACAAATCATCGTCTCCTCCACTCTTTATACTTTTCTCTTTAAACTTTACTTTTCCTTTTAAACTTTCAAAATCATGGTGCGTTTTTTGACTTCATGCCCCAATTCACATGCACGTCACACATCCTACTTTAAAGCTATTTAATACACAAATTTTCAACAACTTGGTTTTTCAGTCTTTTCTCGATCTTTGATCCAGTTGCAGGCACTATAGTAATGCAACACTGCACTAACATTGAAACTTTGCAAGTCTGACATACATAATTTTCCATCTCAAACCTAGCTTCTCAACCAGTAACTTAACAGTAAACGTCACACCTCCTCCAACTATGCCACACACTGTAGCTCGTGCTGAATTTTTGCTCCTCCCGGAGCCCGTATTTACTGCTATAATCCGTGTCTCTCCCGAGTCCCATGTTGTATGCATAACTCAGTCACTTCTGAGACCCATAAACTGTGCACTGTTTGTTAATTAACTTGAGCCTCTCCTGAGTGCCCGTAGAATTGTCTGTAGTAACGCCTGTAAGCCAGTAAATAGCTCTGCTGCCGACTGGCTTTGTCACATTGGTGTCAGAAGTGGGATCCTGCGTCCAACCTCTCAACGTGCATGCAACGGACCTCACCCATAACTCGGAAGACAACAGCAGCCGCAGCAGCTTCAGCTTCAACCCAGTCGACCAGATCCACGGATTCACAAAGTTCGAGTAGTGACGGTTCCGCGCATCCACAACCATCACAATCAACCCAATCCTCAGCAGCAGCAGTGCATGACACCGCCCAGTCAAAAGCTTCCTCGGAAACCCGCCTCTTGTCCCCAAAAGAAATCCAGAACCACTTGCGTCAACAAGCCTCAGGATCGAACAAATATCAGCAGCCTCAGTTCCAGCCTCTCTTCCCTTGAAAGCCGTCTCACTGCCCTTAACAGTGGACTATACCAAAGACTACAACAAGTCGGTGCTGATATTCGTCGAGTCCAGTCTGACCTCAGCTTAGTGGACCCTAACTTTCTCGCGCAATTGCGACATAGGAATCCAATAACTCAACTTGATTCTTTGTTTCAGGCCGTTGATCAGCTAACCCAGCAACCTCAGATTCATCACTCTCAGATTCCAAACCTACCTCAGTTACCTATGACTGCAGGCAGCTTCACGCTACCCAAGGACGCGCTTACTGTTTTCTACGGCAAGCCGGATGAAAAGATCTCATTACGGATGCCCAAAATTGCGACGATGCCATGAAGGCTAAGCTTGTGCCCGTCTTCATGAGAAAACAGGCCAGGAAGAAATACGAAGACCTGGACCAAGCCGTGAAGACAGACTATCCCCAGCTCAAGGCTGAGTTGATTAAGAAACTGGAAAGAAAAGAAGTGTAGATGTTGGCCAGCCTCAGTCTCGCCTCCCGTCAACAGAAGCCCAGCGAAGCCATCGCAGACTTTGCCTGGCATATCCAACAGCTGGCCGATGACGGCTATCCGGACATGACCCCTGCAGCCAAGTACATTCTGGTCCTTAAAAGTTTCCTACAGAATCTGCACCCCTACTACAAAAGAGCACTCCTGCCTCTGAACCCTCAGCACTTCCAGGATGCCGTACAGAAGGCACAGCAGCTGGAGGCATTGGAAGCTATGCATCCTCAGTATCCGTATCAGACAGCCCCTCAGGTGTCATACCTGAATGATTTGCCTCTACAGTTTAATGTCGGTGCTGTGTCTAGTCAGCCAGCTGCAGGTCCCACACCTTTGTTGCCAGCGGCCGCAGTGTTGCTGTGTCTAGCCAGCCAGCTGCAGGTCCCACACCTTTGTTGCCAGCGGCCGCAGTGTTGAATTCTTCGGCTGGTATTTCAAACCTGCAGAAAACTGTGCTTGTGCTAGCATTAGCATATCTGCCACAGTTAGTGAAGGTTGGTCCATGAGGCCAGATCCTTTGAGAAGGGGAGCTACCTCAAAGTTCTCTACCTTTGGCACCCTGCTCTTCTTTTCCATCTTCTTTGGTGTTTTCCTGGGCACTGGCCAGACAGGAAACGTGCTCATCGCGCCAGAACATCTTATGCTTTGCTTGTTTGATAAAGGCAAGTCTTTCTGGAAACTACATGAGCCACTATAGTGCTACGTGTCGTTCACAGACCCTGACTCTCAACCATTTGCCACAGATGTTTTGCTCTATAAACGAAACTATGTTCAGTACAAGTCAAAGGCATATAAATGCACGAAGGTGAAACAAGAAAAAGACGTGAATACATATTGTCGAATTATGAAATTCTCAGTAAATAATTTGATTTCAGTAAAGATTAGAGGTTCGAGGTTGAGTGTGGAATATGTCTGATACTCCCTACTTAAACGTTAACCTATCAAGAATAGACGACACAACCCTAATTTACACGAGTTTACTTTACGAAAGATACCAAATTCAACCTAAACAATAATATGCAAAACTCAAATAATTTTACACACCGAAACTTTAATATAAAAAGTTCAAGGCAAGCATAACATTTAAATTTTACAATGTTTCAGACAGAACACCTAAACAAACCTTAAACCCAAAGATGGGATGAAAGCGGGGAGATGACCCCCCAAACCAAACCCAAATTGGACGCCCACGTAGTAGAAATATAAGCGAGCGCCCGAACCACCGGTTGACACGAAGTTCGAATCTAGACTGAATGAAATTGCGCTCAAAATGAAAGAGAAAGTGAATTAGCTATGTACGGCGTTGGACCGTACACAGCAGTAGAATTTAGATTGATTTTTCATGAAGTTAGCACCCAGTTTTAAATATTTTAGGGTAAAATGAAGGAAATATTCTACAGACTACCCCCTCTTGAAACGCGCGCCCTCGCCGCGGCCTCCAGGCACATAGGTTAGTAATAAAAATTGCGTTAGCCTACGTACCATAGCTACTAGTATAGATAAGATGCGTTTTAGAAAAAATGGGAAAAAATGATAAAATGTTTCCTCGGTTCTCTAGGTAGCTCTGTCTATCTTTATTTGTATTTGAATTTTTCTTGTATTATTAAATCATTATGTCAGATAATCCTGTTCGTACGGCTCATTGTTTCGGGTTCTCGAGAAATTTGTCGGGGTTTTATCACCCCGGACCTGTGCTCCCCCACCCTGGCTACCCAAATTTAGTCCCCCTTTCTACCACTCGGTCAACTCAAAGTTCCACTCAAAATTCGGATTCTCTTTTAATGATTGCTTCTCCTACTACAAATTCCACCCCTTCTCCCGAATTCCTACCGGGTCGTTCCTTAAATTCTGAAATTCCAATTTCACGTTCTACTGTAACGATCACTACTACTACCCCTACTTGTTTTTATACAGGCGATATTGATACACTTTTGCGTGACGCTCGTGCAGCTTTGAAATTCTCCTGCAAGACTACCTTCGTATCTCTTTTCTTCAAATGTTACTATTTCTTCTGCACCTCAAAATCATTTTTATCAATCTATTCCAGAAATGCTTACTTCTCCTATTTCAAATTGGGAGGTTTCAAAGGTTGATGGTCACCTTCAACCTCGTCCTCCACGAATGTCTACTAGATTCACCCCTCCTCCCCCTCCCCCTCTCCGTCCCCAGCCACCGTCTGTTTCCCGGGAACCCCCTTCTTTAGATACCTCCCTGTCTATTTCTGTGTCTGCTGGTAATCTACCGGGCCCATCTACTACACGGGCTTTAAATACTTCTCAAAATTCTCTTTCTACTTCGATGGTTCAGGGAGGGTCCCAAAATTCTTGTTTAATTCCGTTATTTCAAATTCCATATGGGTATATGTTAGTTCCGGAATTTCCTCGTTATCCTCGCCCAGGTTTTTGTGATATGTGTGGCCAACCGGCCTTACGTACGTATCATCGTGGGGATGTTTTCATGGCTCCCCCTCCAAATTTTTTCGACGAAACTCTTACGGGTCCTACTTTACCAAACACGTCTTCAAATTCCCAAATGTTCACAAATTCTCTTATTTCTGATTTTTCATTTTGGCGTTGGGATCCCGAAAATAGATGTCTACGTCCGGCTTGGGGCACTACATTTTGAGCACTTTATCTATGTTTTGTTTCGATGTGAAACAACTGTCCTTCTGTGTTACGTACGTATCAATTGTAACTTTATGTAGTAGTATTATAAATATTTCATGTATGCATGCATTTATTATTTGGCGCGTATAATCTGATTCTAATTTAATCTAATGAATTCAAAATTTCTTTTGTTTAGGATTTCCACGAATTTGGACAAAACAGGTACCTATTTTCCGTCAGTCTTCAAGTTGGTGGGTCGGTAAAATTTTTGTATTTTTTCTTTCTATTTTGATGAAGTAAACATGGCTAGTACGTCGCCTCACTCACTTCAATCTGATGATTCTGATGAAATTACTATTATTGCGGTTACTTCCTCTTCCTCTCTAGTTTCCTCTCCTACAAATTTCAACGCTATTCCTCCTCAAAATTCGTCTTTTTCGCAAAATTTACCACCTTTACAGCGGGCTCCTTTTGTTCGACCCATAGTTCCCAGAGAACACACACCTCCTATGAATATTCGCCCGCGGCATTTTTCTCCAGTTTTACATTTTACACCTCCACGAAATTATTCAAATCTTTCTCCACCTTTTTCGCCGGTGCTTGGCAGTATGCCTCCACCTGAAAGATTTCCTGCATATTATGTAAATAGGCCCTTACCGCCACCTTCAGTGGTTCGAGTCCAGCCCGTGGTGGTACGCCCGCCTCCTCCTATACGTATACCATTAATTCCGACAAATCCAAATATTGTAACTTTGCATCAACCTCCACCTGGACACGTTACTATCCCACTTGATGCACGTTTCGCTCGTCCAGGCAATTGTCCATATTGTGGGCAACCAGCCCCACATATGGTCCATAGGGGTGAATTCTCTATATATTTTGCTGAAAGAACTACACAACCTTCTAGTGCTACAAATTCACGTCAATTGGGTGACCCTCGGTCATCACACCCAGCCTTTCTTTCAAATGTTTCTTGGTGGCGCTGGGATTCTTTGAATCAATGCTTGCGCCCCCAAGGCTGGTGAGGCGACGTACATGTAGTTTCTATGAAATTTTATTGCATATTTTAAAATTTTGATTCATTCATTAGATCTTTTATCACTATAATTTACTATGTACTAATTGTTTGATGTTTAATTAAATTTTTCTTTTATGTTTAAGGTTGTCTTTTCATGTCACCAGTACGGGCCTCCATCCCTACCCTGCTGCACCTGCGATAATTGTTTGTTTTGTTTATTTTGTGGTATTGTGTGAACTCCTGGGGGTTTTTGTTACTGATTTTGTTTCGTGAAAATTTTTCTGTTTTTCTGAAAATTTGATCATGAGCGGGGATTTTAGAGATACTGACGAGCCAACCCCCCCCCCCTTCAGAACAACAAAAGTCTCCGCTTCAGTCTCCCTTCCCAAAAACTGAAGCCGCAGAGGAAGTTTCTACGGTCGAAATTTATATGGAAACTTCCTCTGAAAGCACGGACCAGTCTTCTTCAGGGGTCAACCCGACCCCTGGTTGCTCTACATGGGATCAGGCGGGTATCAGTCTAGTTCAGAGATTGCCGGACCTGTTTCCCCCTGACCAGCCGGAGATCCCGCGTTTCCCCCACAGGGGAGATAAAGGACCTTCGTCTGGCCCGGTTCAGGATCCAGTTCTGTGTAATGCTGCTGAGGCTGCCCACAGATCTGCAGAGGATCGTGTCACAAATGCTAACGCGCCTTTGTCACGCGCTGCGCTTGAGGACAAATTGTCAGCGACCAAAATTTATCCCCTCAATATCCCTGCTTGGGCCGAGGCACAGGAACTTCGGAATTGGGAGGATACAGTCCAAAAGTGGTCAGGTGTGCCTATGGCACTCAGGTCTCCGTGCTCTGAAGGCACGATCACGGTCATCACAAAATTGCAGCAACCAGGAAATACCAGGAAATTCAAAACATTTTTCAGAAAGCTACGGCTGCAAAATTTCTCACAGTTGCCTGCCTTAAACATAAAGGCTTCTTTCCCGATCCCACCAATCCCTCCACCCTTTCAGTCCTGATGTTTGCTGTTCCGAGAGACCCTGTGCGTTTTTCATCTGAAATTGATCAGCTTTGCTATCACGAACCCAATTTTTATCGACATGCTCTCAGCTCTCGGCGGGCGTACCACCACTGGTTGGACTCGAACCACAGAAGGTGGCGGTAAGGGCCTATTTACATAATATGCAGGAAATCTTTCCGGTGGAGGCATGCTGCCAAGCACCGGCGAAAAAGGTGGAGAAAGATTTGAAGAATTTCGTGGAGGTGTAAAATGTAAAACTGGAGAAACATGCCGCGGGCGAATATTCATAGGAGGTGTGTGTTCTCTGGGAAATATGGGTCGAACAAAAGGGGCCCGCTGCAAAGGTGGTAAATTTTATAAAAGAAGGAATTTTGGGGAGAAATAGCGTTGAAATTTGTGGGAGAAGAAACTAGTGAAGAAGAAGAAGTAACTGCAATAATGGTCATTTCATCAGAATCATCAGATTGAATTGAGTGAGGCGACGTACTAGCCATGTTTAATTCATCAAAATAGAAAGGAAAATTACAAAAATTTTACCGACCCACCAACTTGAAGACTGACGGATAATAGGTACCTGTTTGGTACAAATTCAAGGAAATCCTAAACAAAAGAAATTTTAAATTCATTAGATTAAATTAGAATCAAATTATACGCGCCAAATAATAAATGCATGCATACGTGAAATATTTATAATATTATTACATAAAGTTACAATTCATACGTACGTAACACTGAAGAACAATTGTTTCTCATCAACACAAAACATAGATAAAGTGCTCAAAATGTAGTGCCCCAAGCCGGACGTAAACATCTATTTTCGGGGTCCCAACGCCAGAAAGAAAAATCAGAAATAAGAGAATTTGCGAACATTTGAGAATTTGAAGACGTATTCGGTAAGGTGGGACCCGTAAGAGTTTCGTCGAAAAAAATTGGTGGATGAGCCATGAAAACATCCCCACGACGATAAGTACGTAAGGCCGGTTGGCCACACATATCACAAAAACCTGGGCGAGGATAACGAGGAAATTCCGGAACTATTACATATACCCACATGGAATTTGAAATAACGGAATTAAACAAGAATTTTGGGACCCTCCCTGAACCATCGAAGTAGAAAGAGAATTTTGAGAAGTATTTAAAGCCCGTGTAGTAGATGGGCCCGGTAGATTACCAGCAGACACAGAAATAGACAGGGAGGTATCTAAAGAAGGGGGTTCTCGGGAAACAGACGGTGGGTAGGGACGGAGAGGGGGAGGGGGAGGAGGGGTGAATCTAGTAGACATTCGTGGAGGACGAGGTTGAAGGTGACCATCAACCTCTGAAACCTCCCAATTTGAAATAGGAGAAGTAAGCATTTCTGGAATAGATTGATAAAAATGATTTTAAGGTGCACTAGAAATAGTAACATTTGAAGAAAAGAGATACGAAGGTAGTCTTGCAGGAGAATTTCGAGCTGCACGAGCGTCACGCAAAAGTGTATCAATATCGCCCGAGGGGGAGTAGGGGAGAGAGATGCGGGGAAACATTTATAGTGTCTTGAAATTTTTGTATTATTTGCTGTGAGGAAAATTGTTGAAAAATAACTTCAGAAGAATCCCGTAAAAAGGAAGAAGCAGCTTCATTTGTTATATAAAGAGTAGCCGCACCTCTCGCCCTCAGCCATGTAGGGGGAATGAAATAGGAAGGTAATAGGAAAAACCCAAATTGGGCTGATAAATTAATAAAGTTTAGCCATTCATCTTTAGTAAAGGTTTCAAGTGAAAAAATCATAAGTGCAATATTTTTAAAATATAAGGTACGAGGTCTATGCCAACCTCCCCGAACCGGAAGAGAAGAATGTAGACCAAGATCTAGGTTTAAAACCGGGGCAAATTGTGCACCGGGTGGAGCGACCCGTCCCCGTAGAGAAACAAATAAAGGGTCATCTACATGCGAAAAATTATACGTACACGGACGAGGATCAAACACAGAATCTGAAGGACTTGAAGTAGAAGCTGCCATTATTTTATAGAAGTAAGCAGTAAATTTGTAGAAAGAAAAGGGATTACTAACCTCAGAAATTTTAAAGCCAAACGGCAAGGTAGAGAATAGAAATCAAAGATAGCAGCCCGAATTTTCACAAACACAGATTCCTGAAATGCAAATATAATACATAGAATACACGTAAAACATAGAATATATACCTGTACTACCTAATGTGGATCCGTCGGTAGGGGGCGAAAACAGCGGCCAGTGGACTGTGTAGCAATACTGCGAAGGTGGGCTCGCAGAATATAGAGTGGATTGACCCGCTGAAATTTCAAATCGCTAATATCAGTGTCATTGATACGCCCTAGTGGAATAAGTGCAGGTTGTGAAATAGAAATTGGTCGTGCACCGCGATCAAAAAGATCTTGGGGAGGGTCAAAGATAGCTGGGATGGGAAAGAGTCCAAAAAGTGCGGCCACTTTTTGCATACGTGCACGTTGTTTAGCAATAGAAAGAGAATTTGGAACCGGTAATGGAGGCTGTAAAAATACTGGACCATCAAACGCTAGACCAAATAATGATTGGGATTCTCGTACATAGGGGGCGCCCCCTTTTTGGACTTTAAACCCTGGTGTAGGAGGGAAGGGCATCGTGTACCAGGTGGGATCAGTTTTGCTGAATTTTATGGTCCACCAGTGACTTTCTTGGGTATCAATATCTGGCAGTTCCAAAGGTGGAATAAACCACAAATCTGGGGAAAATTCATCAAAGACCAAACGAGAACTAGTAGAATGGCTTGACATGGTTGCTGAAATAAGAAAAATGAGAAAAAATAAACCTACCAAAAGAGACTAGATCACAGGCTCCAGAAATCGAAGCAATGGAGCCAGAATAGAGAACAAAGTCCTAGAACAGAATATAATACAAAAACATCATACAATGTGTGTGCAGGATAGCCTATACCTTATTCTTGTTCGGAATCCTCTGGTGGAGGGTTTTTATAGAAACCTTTAAAATGTTTGGCAATATTTCGGTGGTGATATTCCAAGACAAATTCTTGGTCAACAGGTTGAAATTTTGATTTTCGAACATCAGTCTATCTAACTAAACCAGGTGGGTGAGGGAGGTCAGGTTCTGCTACAGTAATAGGTCGAGCGCCTAAATCACGAAGATCTTGAGGGGGATCAAAAGTAGCAGGTGTGGGAAAATATCCAAATAAAGCAGCGACTTTTTGTATACGTGCAGATTCTTTAGCTGCCGTAATAGTTTCCGGGACTGGTGCTGGAGGGGGAGGGTATTCAGGATCATCGACAGCTACATTAAATAAAGATTTAGAATCACAAATACAGGGAACGCCTCCCCTTGCAGTTCGAAACCCAGGTGTAGGTGGAAAAGGCATATAATCCCAGGAAGGGTCATCTTTGCTAAGTCGTATAGTCCACCAGGTTTTCTTGTCTATTTGGTGCTCGTCCTCAGGTAGGCCTGCTGGAGTAGGTATGCCCTGAGGGATGGAGGACGGGTGCAAGGAAGAAAACTTACTGAGAAAAGCAGCTCCGTAAGGCATTAGGACTAGAAATAAAAAAATTTACAATAAGTTAAACCTACCGAGACTGTGAATCCAACTCCAGTGGCAGAACAGGAAACAGTTTCAAAATGGAATCAAGCGCTTACTTAAATAAGAACATCACATAACATACAATAATATATATACAAAACAATGAGATTAAATAGAAAGGAATAAAAGGTAAATGGTAAAAATTGTAAATATAAAATGTGTAAAAGGGTTAAAAGAAAAGATAAAAATAAAATTAGTGAATTATTAGAATAATAGGCAACAGTACTGGGTAACACGAATGTATTCTAAGGGTGTTTTTACCCTTTATTATAAAAATGAGATCAATAATTTAGAATTTGTAAAATTTATTCTAGTAAGAAGATTCAAAAACTTTTTAAAGAAAAGAAAAAGGATCATATAGAAAGAGTTTTATAAATAAAATTTTACTAAAATTAATGGGCCCCGACAGAAAATTATACCTGAAAAGGTTTTAAACGGTTTACATGAATCAATTCCGGGGTGGCATCAACACAATTTAGGGACAAAATCTCTACATTGGTGGGGGAAACTACTTTTACAACCCGAAAGGGACCTTCAAACATAGGGAGGTATTTTCTGCTGGCACCTTTAGGAATATTTGCTTGGGAAACATCTTTCCAAACTAACATTTCTTCTTTATATTCAATAATTTTCGTTTTTGCGTCATACGTACTTTTGCGTTTTTCAAGAATTTCACGCGTATATTCTTTTAGAACTTGTCGAGAATATTGTAGTTTTTCACGTAAATCTTGTACGTATGACGGTGTAAAATTTGAGGATCAGTTTGAGTAAGAAAATTTTGAGAGTACAGCCTGGGATCCCGTCCTAATAAAAGGAAATAAGGCGATTCTCCGGTGGAGGTATGAGGGGTTGAACGGTATACGAACAACACCCATGGGATTAATTCGTCCCATTGTCTAGCGAAGCCTAAAAGAGCTTTTCGCAATAAACCTTTTAAGGTACCGTTTAAACGTTCGCATGCCCCGTTGGTCTGGGGGTGGTAGGCGGTAGTTCGTACTTTTTTAGTTCCCATGAGTTTACACAATTCTTCCATGAGAGATGAACAAAAAGGAGCACCCCGATCAGTGAGGATTTCTCTAGGGGCCCCATGAACTGCAAAAATATTTTCAGCAAAATTTTTGGCGATAGTGTGAGTTTGTTCGTTTTGCATAGGAAAAGCCCACCCCCAACGAGTTAGAAAGTCAACAACAACCAAAACCTTGGAATTTCCTGAAGGGGTAGTAGGGGCATGCATAACATCCATTGAAAGTCGCTCAAAAGGAGCCTCCACCGGTGTTAAAAAACGCATCCAAAGCCTGTGGTTTTTTAGGCCCGGGATTACAAGCTGCACACACTTGACAAGCATCAATAAATTTATTTACATCTTGTGTTAAAATTTCCCAGAAATATTTATTGGCAATCATGCCCTGAGTTCGGTCCCTCCCATTATGACAACCTCCTAATAGAGTATGATGGCATTCATCAAATACGTATTTTCGACAATCTTTAGGTACCACAATCAATTTAAGCGCATCACGACGTCTAAATTTTAATTTCTGGCGTAGTATATCATTTTCGACATAATAATCAGAAGAAGTTTTACGTATATTATAAGCTTCAACCGGATTTTGGGGGAGAACTTTATTTTGAAGAAAATTCATCATATTAGCCGTAAAAGGATCAGATTGTAAAGCTTGTTTCCAAATTTCAATACCGGCCTCGGATGCCAGTGGGCCCTCCGGCCCTTCGTATTCCTCCTCTATATTCGTGATTGCAAATAGAAATTCAGAAATTTTAGGGTGGTCAGCAAAAGAGCCAGCCACTAGGGGAGGATTACGAGATAAGGCATCTGTAGCCCCGTTTGTGATGCCAGGGCGCTGAATAACACGGAATCGGAAAGAGCGCAAAAATGACCACCAACGGGCAATGCGGCCCAAGGCAGTTTTAGGGACCACTTGGTCGCCCAACATGTATTCTGGGGCTTTATGATCAGTAATTACATCAAATTCGTAAAGGATCAAATAATGTTGAAAGTAAGAAATACCGAAAAATATAGCCAACGCCTCCAATTCGGTGACGTGGTAATTCTATTCAGCAGTATTCAGCGCCCTGGCGGCATATGCAACCGGATGAAATTTACCTTGATCGTCCGTTTGTTGGAGCACGGCTGCAATGCCCTGGAAACTGGCATCCGTGGCTAGGGTGAACCGTTTAGAAAAATCAGGCTATACTAGCACCGGAGCAGTGATAAGTTTTTCTTTTAAAGTCTCAAATGCCAACTGACACGCACTACTCCAGACGAATTCAGCGTCCTTTTTTAGTAAGGAGTTCAAAGGGTGGGCAATTTTAGAAAAATTTGGAACAAAACGTCTATAGTAGCCAGCGAGACCAAGAAAACTTTGAATATCTTTGACATTCTGAGGAACAGGAAAATCTTTGACGACTCGGTTTTTTTCCGGATCGGTGGAAATCCCAGACGCCGAGAGTACGTGTCCAAGAAAAGGCATTTGAGATTTGGCAAATTCACATTTTGAAAGTTTGAGAATAACACGCTCTCTTGAACAACGTAAAAAGACCTCTAAAAGTTTGTCTAAATGATCAATTTCGGTGGAACTAGTAATTAAAACATCGTCAATATAAACTGTAAAGCCTTCCATTATCCGGTCTATGATGCGCTGGAAGGTTGAGGGTGCATTGCAAAGGCCGAAAGGCATGACCTTGAATTCATACAGCCCTGAATGGGTTATGAAAGCAGTTTTTTCACAATCAGGGGGATAAATTGGAATTTGATGAAAACCCGAAGCCAAATCTAATTTAGAAAAAATTGAGTGGCCCAAAATTGATTCAAACAGCCCATGTATGTAGGGAATAGGGTAACAATCTTTTTTAGTAATAGCATTTAATTTCCGGTAATCTACACAAAGGCGCCAATCCCCATCCTTTTTCGGGACTAAAATAATTGGGGAGGCCCAGGAACTTCTAGAGGGCTGTATGAGTCCTTGTTCGAGCCATGCTGCCAATTTGGCATCAATAATTTGATTTTGAGCAGAATTGACTTTATAGGCCCGTGCTTTTATTGGGCGTTTTCCCGGCTCAATTTCAATATAATGATAGTTTATGTCTGTTTTTCCACAACCTCCAGCTGCATCCCAGATATCAGGAAAATTTAAAATCATGAGACGCAAACGGCGCCGATTTCGACGAGTTAAACAACAGTCTAAAAATGGAATTTTCTGGCTCAAGAGAGCGCGTTTTTCGGCGTCCGCAATCGCTGGTGAATTGACTAATTCAACCAGTTTTTGTTGTGTGGTATTCCCATTTGGGGAATCCACCGTTGCGGACTCCGAATCGGTCAAGATGCGCTTTTGCAGAAGTTCCTGTCTATTTAAATACGTATATCCAGTTTCACCTGGATGAAAAGATCTAGAAAATTTGACCGGTACCCAAGATTCTAGAACGGGAAATTCAGGTTCTTCTTCTACGGCCAGGTCCTCGGAGAGGGCAAGTGGAATGTCATTCCTCCCAGTTTGGCTCCCCTGTGGGGGAGCCGCACCGGGAGGTCCGTCAAGAGGGCCGTCTAGACCAGGGTCCAGACAGTCCTCACTGACAGCAGGTTCCACCTGACCTCGGCAGGGCAACTCGACCCAATATTGCACCACGTCGGAAAAACCCACAGATATTAAGGGTAAGGGACGTTTTAAATTTTCTGGCAAGGGAGACAGTTGATCAGAAGGAATTAAACATGGCGTTAAATGTCCACTGATGTTAAATTTCAACTGATGAGGGGGTGGCTACCCCCTCTTTCGAAAATTTTGGTGGCTCAGGGGGAGCAGCTAAAGCTTTTGCTAAACTCGTGTTTTCTAACCTCAAGGTGTTCTTCTTCTAGGGGGTGGCCTACCCCCTCTTTCGAAAAAATGTCTGCGTCCATGCCTTCTTCTGGGCAGTGAAGAACAATTTCAATATCGTCTTGCAGTGGTTGTTTCAAATATGGATCGAAAGGCGACCCTTCTCGAAAGGGAGGCGTGCCCATGCAAGTGTCGACTGCGTAGATCAGATCCCGTGAAAATTCTTCCAAATGAACTTGTGCCGGTGTAAAAATAGAATTTGCCCCCGGACAAGGTGTTTGGGCCGAGTAATCCTGCACAGGAATGACTGAACCAATTACAGTCGACCGAGGAACCTGGACAGTTGTTGAGGTAGGGTTAACCATCAAGAATTCGAAAAAATTTTCTAAAACTTGAACCACTCCCGCATAAGGTAAAATTTTGTGTTCAGCCATAAGAGACTCCATAGGGTTGAAAAAACACAGGGGACCCCGGGCAGTGGAGGAGGTACGAGCAGGGGCCCACATCTCCGAGGCAGGGGGAACAGTGACGTCTACCGCCATGACTGCAGGTACTTCATCGCACCAATTTGCCAAAAATTCAGACCGAATTTCAGTTGAAGAAAGTAAAGGTTGGCGAAGGCCTTGCATGTTAACTTCGTTTGTAGAAAACAATAAATCCCAATGGAAAGTTTTCATAAAATTTGTACCGATTAGCATATCCCGGTAAAATTGTGGGGCCATGTGAAAAGACCAACCATATTCTTTACAACCAATAGAAAAAATAACAAAAACTTTTGCAGAAATTTCGAGGGGGGCATTGCTTGAAGTTACTGCCGTAATTGGATCCGGATGGTCAAACCGGACGTCAGCCCCACCCGCCAAAATCCTTTGCACTGTCCGGGGACTGATGATTGAAATTGATGCCCCCGAATCAATAATTGCCAAAATTTTTGACATAACTACCAAAGACATAACTACCAAAGCTGGCATATTATCAGCGGCGGCCAGGACCTGTTCGGATTCCAGGTCGGAGGGGCTCCCAGGGGTTACCGCAATTGAAGTCAAATGGCGCAACAGAGGTTTTTCCTCCTGTTGAACTAGCGTTGATGTAGAAGTTTCCTCCGTTTCCGTGGCCACCGAGGCCGTCTGGGCCCGGCGCTCAGCTGAGGGAGTGGGGGGTGCCCCTCCCAAAACCGGAGAAAAACCCGCTGTCCAAGAAGGGGAGGGGTGTTCTTCAAGAAACATAATAGAATCAAATTCTGGGTGATCAGGGCAGGTACGTGTTAAAAGAAAAGCCATGTCCCGAATTTGTTGGGAAAGGACATCGTAGTATTGTTGCATGAAATCAAAAGTTTCGCGTTGAATAGAACGTAAATTATTAAAATTGTGAACCATTTTAGAAAAAACATTGCACAGTTGTTCCTGGGACATGGTTAAATCTAAATGTTGTGAATCTAGAGTATTTACCGTTTCTGAAGTAGAATGGGTGATGGGGGCAGGTTCCTCCCCTTTTGAGGCCTTGCTGAGCGCGCGGGCGGAGACCACTGAAATATAGAATTGCTCAAACATTTGATTTGCCTGTTGTAAAGTCATCCCTTGCGACGGTAGTGGGGGTTTCCCACCCAAGGAAGGTGTAGGATTTCCCACAACTCCCGAATCCGAAGCGCGCACGAAAGTTTGAGACAAATTCGGCACTCCAGCATTCTGTAGAGAAACAGTGCGCTGAAATGGCGCCGGAGTGGGCGTCACAGAGGTCGCGGCCGCCCTGATTGGGGATTTTGCCCCTGAATGTACGTAGTTTGAACTCCCGAATTTTGTACAGGTTGAAAATTTTGAAGGGGAACAGACGATTGAACTGAGGAGGAATTTTGAGGTGGGGGTACGTATTGAGACAGTAAAGGGGCAGGGTTGTAGTTTGTGGGATAATATTGTTGTTGATAGGTTGAGGGCCCCGGGTATTGGGAAGGGTAAACATTTTGTGAATACATAACATGGTCAACCCTTTCTGGGGGTGGGCGATTTCTGTAGTCAGGAGGGGCTTTGGTAGGATTGCGTTCCCAGCATTTTTCAGATGGATGGCCCCGCTTTTTACAATATCGGCAAGGGGCAGAGAATTTTTCCGTTTTTCCTCCTCCCATTTACTTAAAGCTTCCTGAAGGTGTTGCTCAAACCAGTCCTTCATTTCACGAAAGCCTAAACCAGAAGCCGCAACTTCGACGTTGGACTGTGAGGGAGTATCAGTAGTTTTTGAGGGCTGGGTTTTTTGTCGGTGCCCCCCTCTTCGACATAGTAGATTGGCAGGTCATACGAGAGGGTGTCACCCTCCATGGGGCGGGCCTCCCGAGATTCTAAACGGTCAATAATACGACGCATGGTGGGGCGTTGGTGCAAATAAAGAGAAGCTAAAGCCGAAGCAAATTTGTCATGCACCCCCGCAAAAAGTTGCTAAACGCATTCTTGTTCGCGCTCTTCTTGTGTGTCCCACAGATCGAGGGCCATCGCTTGCAATTCTGAAATATAATGGCGAACGGACTCGTTATGAAGTTGCTTTCGGTGTGCAAAAGCCGAGAGCCGCTCCCGCAGTGAAAGTTGCGGTTTTGGAAATTGCGATTTGATCAGTTCTAGAAATCCTGAATAGGACTCCACGACCTGTGGGCCACAACGAGAGGCGAAAATTTGAGCTTTTCCCGTTAATTTATTCCAAAGGAGGCGCCCCCACTGCTCCTGAGGAACTGCATGAACTGCCACTGCCGATTAAAATTGGGGTAACCAGTCTTCAAAATATGCGTATTTTGGGTCGTACCGGGGGACATCCCGTAAAACTTCCAAATAATACCAAAAAAGACCCGTATCAAATTTTGGGACCGAAATATCGGTAGCTTCCATGGTAGTAGGGGTTGGGTGTCGAGGACTTTTTGGGATTCCCCACATTATTGACTAAATAATTTGAGTGGGCACCCATAGATGAAGGAAACTCCGAAAATTTTGAGGGAGGAGGTGAATTAGAACTTTGTTGAGAAGGTGGAGGAGGAGGTGGTGACTGTTCGCAAGCCTGATGCGGCTGGGCAGGCGCCGAGGGAGGCCCCGCGACAAAATCTTGCTGTACTGAGGGCGAACCTCCCGAAGAAGGGGCGCCCCCAGCAGGAGCCAACGCTACACCTTTACCTCCCCTCGGGGGAAGCGCGGGTGTGCGCTGCTCTTGCTGCCGCGGAACTTCAGTCGGTCCTGCAAGGCGATTTTCTGAGACGTAATCAGCCGCACAAGCATGCGAGGCCACCATCTCCGCCATATAGTAGGGGTTGTTGGGGACCTGCTGTGGTAGAAGTGGAGGGACTTGTAATGGGGGCAAATTTTGTTGGGACCCTTCCCACAAATAATTGTTATCCAGTTCCCGAATTACTGGAGTTTCGAAAACTTGTTGCTCCAGACGATCACAGTTGAAATTTGCTGGAGTACGTATGAGATATTGGCCCTCAGGATGCTGTGGAGTTGGGGGCTGATAGCGCAGATGGGGCAATTGTTGCTGCATATGGGGTTCTGGGGCTGCGAGTTGAATACCCTCGTACAAATGTTGGCCATAAGACCTCGGGTGGACAGGGTAATAGCATGGATCCCCTTGGTTCAAAAAATTTTGGTTGGCCAACCTTTCTGGGGAGGCCAAAGGTGGATTTTGAGATGCAGGAGGGGGAACTTGCAAAGGCGGAGAGGGAGGAGGCTGAGTATGATACAAAGGTGGAGCCGAGGGGCCCCCATGAAAAATTGGGGTTTTTTGAATTTGAACGTGGGAAGGGGCGGTCTATTGATTTGGCAACAAATTTCCATACTGATCCCGGGGAAAAGTGATCCCGCCAATGTGTGAAAGCCGGGACATTTGAGCACTTGACCCGTTTACGTACGTATTTTGGGAATTTTGAAAATTTTGAGAATTTTGAAAATTTTGAAAATTTTCCCCAGAATAGACGGGTTGGGGTAAATACGTAGAAACGGGAGGTATAGGGTCCCCTCCAGTTCGGACCATAACCACAGAATTTTGACTGTAGGCAGAATCATACACAGACCCTGCTTCGGAATCACCCGAATTAAGGGGGGGGGGGGTTGGCCAGCCGTAGCCTGAATTTGGGTGGATTGAAAAACCCCATGGTTTTGGGGGGGCCCCCACCTGCCTGTTCAGAAGAAAAACCCACACCATTTCGAATATTAGTGGAATTTGGCGGTATTCTTGGCTGAGCATACGTATTTTCGGGGGGTGCCGATGATTTAGGGGGGCTTCCCCAACGAGGCAGAAACTACTTCTTTGGCTGCCTTAGCAGCGTCAAACCGGGGAGAGATGAAATTGTCAAAATCACGTCGAAAATTTGAATTTTCTGATTGTTGGGGGTGGTGGGTTTTTCTACAGGCTGGGGAGTGATTTGTGAGGGTGCAGAAACTGGCCCCCCAAGCGTTTTTACCCGGGTCTCCCTCTGACTCGGTGTATAATTCTGGTCCGAATTTTGGGGAAGGACAGCCCTTGTAGATTGGGAGGGACGCAAATTTGATAGATGTAGCTCAGTGGGTCCCCCCAAGTATTTTGCAGAGCACCAGAAAAATTAAGATTACTGCTGGAGGTTTTCCCTGTGGGGAAAATTTCTCCAGCAGTAAAATTACGTCTGGTGCGAAGGGAGTAGGAGGGCGGACACCCCCCTGAAAAATTGTAGGTGAGGGAACTGAATTTTGGGGGAGCCGATTTTCCAAATTTTCAGGTTGAGAGAAATCCTGACTTTGGGGTTGGGGGAGTTCCCCCTGTAATTGATCAAACTCAGAACTTGGGGGTGGCGACGAAATTATAACTTGGAGAGGTGCAGATTGAGGGATCTGCAAACTAAAATGGGGTGGATCATTTGAAAGATTCTGGGGAGAATTTGATGAATTTTGGGGGAGAGTCTGAGAATTGTGAGGAGGGTTTTGAGAATTTTGGGGGGAATTTATAGGATTTTGGGGGAGGTTCTGAAAATTTTGGGGGAGATTTTGCAAATTTTGGGAGGGTTTGGTCCCCCCAACACGTCCACTGAGGTACACCTAGGCATACCCAAAACATTATCCAACCCCCCAACAGCCCCAGAAATTTGGGGGAGGTGAGAAAACTTTTGGGGGGATCATTAGAATTCTGGGGGGGATTCTGGGAATTTTGGGAAAAATTTTGAAAATTTTGGGGGAGACTCTGTCCACCAACCTCCCCTACTGACAACCGTGCAGATACTCCAGCGCCCCCAGAACTTGGGGGGGGGTTGAACCCCCAACTCAGTTTCCCCCAAATTGATAGACCGACGTTTTTGGAAAAATTGCTGATTCAGAAAACTATCGGAATTTTCAGGTGCTTGCCCAGCAGGTAATTCCGAAAAAAAGTCGGGCAGTGCCGTCACGTAATTTTTTAAGGTAGCGAGTAAGTCGGGGGAAGAATCAGACATATTTACTCAAAAGTTACGGTCGCCAGTTTGTCGAATTATGAAATTCTCAGTAAATAATTTGATTTCAGTAAAGATTAGAGGTTCGAGGTTGAGTGTGTAATATGTCTGATACTCCCTACTTAAACGCTAACCTATCAAGAATAGACGACACAACCCTAATTTACACAAGTTTACTTTACGAAAGATACCAAAATTCAACCAAAACAATAATATGCAAAACTCAAATAATTTTACAGACCGAAACTTGAATATAAAAAGTTCAAGGCAAGCATAACATTTAAATTTTACAATGTTTCAGACAGAACACCTAAACAAACCTTAAACCCAAAGAGGGCATGAAAGCGGGGAGATGACCCCCCCAAACCAAACCCAAATTGGACGCCCACGTAGGAGAAATATAAGCGAGCGCCCGAACCACCGGTTGACACGAAGTTCGAATCTAGACTGAATGAAATTGCGCTCAAAATGAAAGAGAAAGTGAATTAGCTATGTACGGCGTTGGACCGTACACAGCAGTAGAATTTAGATTGATTTTTCATGAAGTTAGCACCCACTTTTGAATATTTTAGGGTAAAATCAAGGAAATATTCTACAATATTTCCTGGGTACTCATCACATAGAATTAGATAAAAAAGTTAATTTCCGTGTAGACGCAGATGAGTGCTACAGTATGAAAGAATGGCAATAGTGCAGTGAAGGTTCGTTGGTGAAGATAGGCTATCTTTATGAAACGAACATAGATTTAGATGGTGGTACCCTGCAGGAGGCATCAATTGCTGTTACTACAAACATTTCGAAATCACCAACTGCTTCTTACACGAAGCTTACGTGTACAAACGACACCACACACAGCAGATGGAGAACACTGCAGGTGATGTCAGTCATTGAGAGTATTCTTTGGGGGCATGTCTGTTGAAAGATGGAACTTACCTCCTTTGGGATGTTAATCAAGACGAAGGTTGCGAGTTCCTTCCTTGGAAACCTCTTCCGGTACATCAATGGGATGAGACTTGGCTCTCGGAAGATGGAAATCTAGCCCTGACCTTCCGTAAAGGTTGGGTAACGAAGGACTGCGAGGTTAAGGAACTACATGTCAGCGATCAAAGAATCCCTTTCCATATACTTGGTACGAAGCTGTATTGGGCACATCGAGCGAAGATTGTCCGACAGAAACGTCAATGAAGCCAGTGCCAATACCTCGACACGAGTAGGAACTCAGAACTTCATTGCCAACATCATGACGAAGGATATTTCGGCTTCTTGTATGGCCTATCTCTGAATTGGTCCCAGATTCGGACCTTCCTGTTGTAACACTAAATCCAGGCTTAGCTAGTTTTAGTTTTGTATTTATTAAAAGATTAGAAAAGGTAATGCAGGGAATGAGTGTTCTTGAACTTTGTGTTTCTGGTGGCTGAAGTCACAATATAGGCTGTTGGATTTTGTGTTTTGTTGTGACTGCTTGTAGCTCCAGTTGAGCTAAGTCTGTGACATTAAACCTCTTCTTATTGCCGTGAGCTTTTGTTCTCAGTTCAGAATTGAGGACTACAAGAACGAAGTCTAGAAGACTACTAGAAGAAAGAACCTGAAAACGCGTAAGTGCCTTATTATTTATCCAATTAATAAGAATTTTGGTAATTAGATCTATTGGGCAATGCCCGAAACAGAGAATCCTGATAGGGATTGGGATTGGCGTCAGCTGTCTCGTTCTCTTGCAGCTTTGGAAATTAACGCCCAACAGACCACAAATTATATGACACATGAAGCCGAAAGGGTGAATTCGCTAACGAGTGAGGTTAATAATTTGACATCAGATGTCGAAATGACTAGTTGTATGGCTGAGCTGGGACGATTTCACGGCTTCCCAGCAGAAAACTTTTCTGAGTGGCTAGACATGTTTGAGCTAGTGACAACAGGTTTTTGGTTTATGGTTGGTCGGAACAGAAAAAATTACAAAGCGGTTTAATGAAAAGGCAAGACGACTGTTTGGATCAATATTCGAGTACATAGACGAAACGGATCCATCACGGGCATCTTGGATATTCGCCCGAGACTCAATCTTGGCCGATATCCATGTGCGACGAGCATCGACGCATCTGGAAGTTCGGATGCTTTTCATTTTGGATCAGGGCAGAACCTGGGCCTATACGGAATACAAAGACTTGTACGCAACGGGACTGGACGATCACCACACAATGGTTGTCCCGGTCTGCGATTGGCCGGGCAAGAACAGGCATGCATCTGTGATTTTGCCACTTGCATTGGATAGACTTCTGAACAATGAGGGGGAAGCTAATGATTTGGAAGGGTTGGCCACAAGATTACGGTTGGATATATATCCCATTAGAACGGTGCTGGTCGTTGAAGACTGCATTCTAAAGCACTTGTCAGAAATTGAAGCTGGTATGGTGTTATCGGAAGCTGGAGCCAGAATGTCGAACATCGCTGAAATGCTAAGACGTAAAAACCTAACCACTATACCATTACATCATCATCATCATCCATGCCGGGATATACAATCTGCTGAACAAAGAAGTACAGCAAACTGAAGAACAGTTAAATCAGGTGTTTCAGATGCTTCAAGACATGTTAAAGACAACTGAAACACAAGTTTACTTTCACCTCCCAGTTCCCCAGACAAAGATCTCTAAAGCAAAAACTGACGACTACGTTTCTTTCCTCAAGACTAAGATCACGATCAGTATCTAGACGTTCAGGATCTGTTAGACAAGAACCCGTTTTTTGACGAGGAGGGTAACATTAAGTGGGAACTCTACGATAATGATCACCTTCACTTGAATGTGAGTGGGACCCTTGCCCTATTCGACTCGTGGGCGCAGGTCCTGACTGACTTGGCATCCTGCAAAAGATTTGTGTCGTTCGTTCCCTATAGACAATCATTTCAAGAGAGTCCCTTATTCAAGATGACTGGGTCCTACTCGCCAAAGATTAATCAAGACAAAGGATCTGGGTTGGCAACTCTCAAAGCCCAAGGGAGTAGCAAACGTCAAGACGATGCGACTAAAGACGTGAGTGGCGATATCTATCTTAATGCTGGGGCTTCTCGACCCAAGCCGCCGGCGCAGGCGGTTTCGGGCAAAGACGGTCAAAAGCCGAGAACCTTGGACAGAGCGCATGGATCTGAGGTCGACGTAACTGTTGACAAAAGGGGAAAGCAGCCAGCTTGTTGGGATCAGGGGACGACCCGGTCTAGACCTTCGAAAGTGGGAAAATTGGAAATCGAGAAGGATGCGGCTCGGATGGACGAGGATAGCCCTATCGTCGGGATGGCGGCAACTCCTCTAAGTGGTTCAGCAGGAGTAGGCGGCGGAACGATAACCTGGTCACTTTGGTAACTGCCGGTGCCGCTGGGCCACCGATTGGGACCTCTGGGACGTCATCAGGGCAACCCTTTGCGGCGCCTTTCGAATTGCCACCAGGGTCAAAATTGGTGATGGTACCAGCGATTCTGCTACCAGATGGTCGGATCATACCCATTGGATACAGCTTCTCTGGACAGGCCAACAGAGCTCAACCAGCACCCAAATCCATGGGTCTAACTGAGAAACCATAGATACATTGTCAACCTGGAATATTACTAGAACATTGCTAAAACTGCTGTCGCTAGTGTGCTAGTTTTAGTTTGTTTTAATTGCTTCTTAGTGTATTTGAGATTTAGGGTTACATGAGTTATGTTATTTTGAACGGGGACGTTCACACTTTCAAAGACGGGAGGTGTAACACTAAATCCAGGCTTACCTAGTTTTAGTTTTTGTATTTATTAAAAGATCAGAAAAGGGTAATGTAGGGAATGAGTGTTCTTGAACTTTGTGTTTCTGGTGGCTGAAGTCACAATATAGGCTATTTGAGTTTTGTTGTGACTGTCTGTAGCTCCAGTTGAGCTAAGTGTGCGACATTAAACCTCTTCTTATTGCCGTGCGCTGGTTCTCAGTTCAGCGAGAATTGAGGACTACACTGTGTTGTTTCTACATCACTCTGGGTTTTCTTCTGGCACATTGTTTTCCAAACGAAGTCGAAGTTGCTGGAATGTTGAACGTGACACGCTTGTGGACTCCTCTGCGTGCTTATTTGGCTAATTTAAACAGACGGTGGCAACAAGCGAATTTCAGACCAAGCCGCTCCTCCAAATACTCCTGGTGCTATGAACGTCGACCCTGAATTGGCCTATGTCAGTGTGGAGGATCCTGCAGATTCCGCCACTCTGGACTACTACATGATGATGCTGCTAGCTTCATATCTGAGACCACCTCTAACAGACCTAAGCTTACCCAAGCAGAAATTCCTATGGTCAACCTTGCCACATTACCAAGAGAACCACCTTCTTCGTTCTCTGGAAGACTGGACGCCATACAGGAAAGTTCTGAACATATTCTCAATACCTTCAGAGCACCTCCTCCTCCTCCTCCTCGTCCTCCTCCTCCTCCGCCAGCTAGATCGACAGCACAAGCTAAGCGATCACTACAACGAGAAGAAGCAGTGTATTCAGGTGGAGTACTTGGTTCGACCTCAGATCCATTGAACTGATTCGGGTTCCCAATTCCCTCTGGGGTGTCCAAAAACTTGGCTCCACACTGGATGTTCAATCTACTTACCGGTTACCCGCCACGTTTAACATTTTACCCCCTAGGTAGAGATCTCCGCTGGGATAACCTTGATGAACCTGTCTGCTGTAGCCACCCTCTCCAATACAAATGTTTTGTGGTAAAGGCGGTCCTTGCATACTGAGCTACCTACCACTATGTTTTTCAAGCCCGATGGGTTTTCAACCGCCGCATTGGCTATATGCTGCAGGGTACTGATCCTGATGAACAGCGCCCTCCTCGAGATGTTCCCCTCCATCGGCTTTGTGATCAACTCTCCAGCATGTAAAACTTTACTGACCAGAAGATGGTCCTTTTCATTACTGCCATCTATGTGCTGCTTTTATCTCCTCTCTGTCAAACTACCATTGCCCGATCCAACCGGCTTTTCCTTCGTTTCCGACGGTGGCGCCGGCTTCAGTTTACTTGGATCGGCCACGTTAGCCCTGGGTACATCCCTATTTTGGGCTTCGATGAACAGGGTACCTTTCATCGCTTTGCGAACATTTCGGATCCATCAGACATTCTTTCTGATCCTAACTAAACTGTTCCCACCTCCATGACTGCGCTATTCCTCTCCCCATCTGGGGGCCTTTACTAATACTTTGTTTCTTTTTAGCGTGAGGACGCATTTGTTTGTACCGGGGGGGAAATGTGACAAATCATCATCCCTCACTCTTTATGCTTTTCTCTTTAAACCTTACTTTTCTTTTTAAACTTTCAAAATCCAGGGGCATTCTTCGACTTCATGCCCCAATTCACATATACATCACACATTCTACTTTAAAACTATTTAATACACAAATTTTCAACAACTTGGTCTTTCTGTCTTTTTCGATCTTTGATCCAGTTGCAGGCACTATAGTAATGCCACACAGCACTAACATTGAAACTTTGCAAGTCTGACATACAAAACTTTCCATCTCAACCTAGCTTCTCAACCAGTAACTTAACAGTAACATCACACCTCCTCCAACTATGCCATACACTGTAGCTCGTGCTGAATTTGTGCTCCTCCCGGAGCCCGTGTTTACTGCTATAATCCGTGTCTCTCCTGAGACCCATGTTGTATGCGTAACTCAGTGTCTCCTGAGACTCATAAACTGTAGCACTGCTTGTTAATTAACTAGAGCCTCTCCTGAGTGCCCGTAGAATTGTCTGTAGTTACACCTGTTAGCCAGTAGCTCTGCTGTCGACTCTCTTCGCTACAATATCAAGAGTACATAATACATAAGAGTATGACAAACGTCACACGCTATGTATTAGGGAGCGCGCTACATCCTCTGCATGCTATCAGCTGACCCCCTCCCCCATGCTGAGCCCCTTTGACCGCACCCCTATACATGTACGTTTTCCAAGCGGGGGAAGGAGGTCTCTGTACTTAGATGCATGTGAAGCTTGACGGGGGCCCAATTTGGGTGTGAGATCTAAACTTGTATGATTTACACGTCTGTGTACAAAACATAGAAGCACAAGCTCGATCCCCATTTGGACCCCCTACATGAGGAGCGGGGTGACGGGGTCTGATTTACGAGAAGAGACAGCCGACAGTGCGCATCGGATGGAGCGTGCTAATAATACATAACCTATGACGCAAGTCATACTACTATGCATGACTGTTATTACTAGTTCACATAGAATATGGAAAAATCTACGTCAAGCAAACGGACGCATGAGCAAAGGATTCCCTAGTGATATTTATTTTATAGAAAACATGAGCCCTATAAAAGAAATATAAAAACAGTACGCAGTTATTAGGTATGGGATGGGCACAGGTAGGTAACTGACGGACTCCTGAGTTATCCAATATTTTCGCGTACACGGTCCTGCTTTGCGTAACCAATATCCTGTTAAAACCAGAAAAATTCGGATAAAACTGGATCAAACAGCAGGCAATATTTTGGTTGGAATGGTTGGCCAAAAATGTTTTCAGCAACGAAATATTGTGCAATCAAACATATCCAAAAAGTTTCAATGATGATGATTGCATCAAATTTAGTTAAAATTTAATGAGAATAATTTGTAATTAAGAATCTTTTTTCAAATATTTCACTTGGCCTAAAAGGTTTAAGTTGTTTAAATAATTTAAATTTAAATTGCTTTAAATTATTTTTTATATATTATATTGGAGTTATATTACCGGGGGTGGACGGGGGGGGGGGGGTGGCCACCCCAGGTCCCACATACGCACCGAAATAATACGTACCTTTATCATTTTTGAAAGAATTGACGCACCAAAAAGATACCTAAAGATTCGCACTCGGAGGCAAATTTGACTTATCTACTTCTTTGATTTCACACATTATATTCTTCAATCTACAAACAAAATTTGGTATGCCTACAGGCCAAATTTGCAAGCACGATTATCGACGCACCGGATTTCATTTGTCGACGCACCGGATTTGCCCTACTGACGCACCGAATTGTACCTACTGACGCACCGGATTTCGGTTATCGACGCACCGGATATGGCCTACATAAGCACTGGATTCGGCCTACTGACGGACCGAATTTGGCGTACCAATGCACCGGATTTCGGTTGTCGCCGCACCGAATTTCGGTAATCGACGTACCGGATTTCGTTTGTCGACGTATCGGATTTGGCCTACCTACGCACCGGATTTTGGTTATCGACGCACCGGATTTGGCCTTCTGACGCACCTTAATTTCGTTTGTCGACGCACCGGATATGGCCTACCTAGCACTGGATTCGGCCTACTGACGCACCGAATTTGGCCTACATAGGCACAGGAATTCTGTTATCGACGAACCGGATTTGGCCTACTGACTGACGCACCGGATTTCGGTTATCGACGCACCGGATATGGCCTACCTAGCACTGGATTCGGCCTACTGACGCACCGAATTTGGCGTACCTACCTGGCCTGTCTGTCTGTCTGTCTACTTAAAGCTCAATTACGTTTTTATTGACTCCAGTCCTTGTTAGAGACCTTGTTGATACTGTTGTTGCCATGACAATAAAATCGTTATCAGTGTTTTCTTCTTTCCTTTGCAGGCCATGTTTGCTAACCTTTCGACGAAAACAAATGCCGTCTTCATAGCAGGGAATAACTTATGTAATATTCAAAAATCTTTAGCGATTGTGAACTTCTTAACTTTTCAACTTTTTGAATACATTTATCCTTTTTCAAATTTTGTATTCTTTGATTTGGTGACTTTGATTTTATTTCAGCAGCCTTCTGTAATGATTGGTTCTATTATTATTGCTGTTGTCTACATTTGTGGCAGCGGAGTTTACGCTGTTGTCTGTCCTTCAACTCATAATCAATGAGTTGAATATTGACAATCCAGAAGCTGTTGAATCAAATGAATTTGTGGAATTAAAACTGGTTTCTTTTAATAGCACTCTTGCCGACAATCCTCGGACTAGAAGCAAAGCTTCGTTGTACGGATACAAGCTTACTACTATTTCATTTTTGTACGCTAATGGAGAGCTACTACCAACAATAACAATGGTCGCTAATTTGCGAGAGCAAAGTTTAAAAGCTACCAGCAAATATTAACATTACGTCCCCCACCGGTAGCATTTAACTCACCTTTAGTTCAGTCAACAAAGTACGATAAACACCTTGAATCTAGGCAATCCAGAACAGTCTTGTGATCTACCTAACGGCAGCAAAAGGCAGCATGCAGTTGCTATCTTGCGCTGGAAAAATATTGATGACGAAACTTATGCTATAATATCTTTATCCAAAGAGGCTCCATACCTAGTTATATTACATGAAATACAGCTAATCTTAAGCAGCCGTCTAATGGATATAACTATTTTTGCCAGAAAGGCACCTGCGGAAACTTGTACTGTATTCGAGACCATTGAGCCTTTGTTGTCGGGGCAGCAATACCTAGAACGTAATTTTGACGGCGTTGGACACAACGATTTATCTCTAAATTGATGTCCTGAAGGAGTGGGACTGAAACCGTACCCTCTTGAATATGAATGCTTTAAATTGGGTTCACCTACTCCTGGAACTGACAACGACTGTTCCGCAACATCTTCTATTTTAAACGAAATAGTTTCTGTGCTGGCTCCGACTCCACCTGCACAGACACCGCCACCTCATGAAGAAACTGTTTGCGAACTTGCCACACCATCAGGTCCTACTCCGTTTTAGTACTACAGAACTCGAGCAGAAGACATATTAGAAGCAAGAGACGCTTTGATCGATGAGGTAAGAGATATGTCAAACAGCGGTACGGTAGCGTATCTCTGCCGAAACTCCCAATACCGATCCAGTCGAAGCTAGTCAAACACAGCAACGGGAAGTAGAAGTTTACAGGGAGCGAGCTACATCACAAACATGTGAACCTGAGACTTCAGCACCAGTGCAGACATGTAAGGAGATTCGAACAGTTGATATACCTGTAGATGAGCTGACTGACTATCGACGCTTCCAAGATTCGTGGTTAAATTTCATGGACGAAAAATTAAGCAATCAGATGTCGAGTAATTGCTTTGTTTCTGGAAAAAATAAAAATAGGCAGGCATAGTTCGAGTTAATGCCGAATCATGACAAACCTGAGTTAAGTACCATGCGATGTAGGCTCTGCTTTAAGCATTACGACAACTTTTTGGGAGATCAACAGAAATTGCTCGCGCTTTGAGGACAAAAAGAGACAAGACGAGAGATAAAATTTACAGACACGAGCATTCACCGACGCATACAACCATAGTAAGGATTTTAATTCAACAGCGGCAAAAGGCTCGATGAAAAGGAAAATCGGTGAAATAGAGTTAACTCAAGAAGCCGTCGAAGAAGGTAAATACAAAGTCACGGCAGCGATAATGCGTATTGTTTATTCAGAAATTCGACTCAATGTTCCGTTTGACGGACACTACATGCTTGTAGAATTAATGAAGCTGAATGGTGAATTTCTTCGCTATCATCATTACGAGCGTCGTTCTGCAAGCAGAATGATGAGTCATATTCATATAGCCATGGTTATGCAGGAAGACCTGATTACTCATTTGCAAAGTGACGTAGGTCCCATATCCGTTATTTTAGATACAACAACGGACAGATCGCAACGTCATTACATTATTGTTTACATTCGAGCTCTGGAAGATGAAAGCCGTTTGTTTACTTCTACCGCTTAATCTTATTAGAAGGATCGGAAACCGCGGATGCCCCGATGACAAAACTGCAGGAAGCATTTTCTAAGGACAAACTACTGAACCAAATTGGGGCAAATTTGATTAGATTTGGTGCTGACGGGGCCAGTATAAACATGGGCATACGGAATGGTATTCAAACAAAATTGGCAGAATTTACAGGCAGGAATGTATATGCTGAGCACTGCATGGCCCATCGACTGGAATTGGCTGCTGACCATGCATTTGACAAGTTTGGAACTTACGCTGATCTTAAAGCCACTACAAATGGATTATACACCTTTTTCAATCGATTGTCAAATAAGCGCAAGAAAGCATTCAGGGAAATTACATCATCTCTGGGTGACAAATTTTATGAACTGAACTATATTTTAGAAATCAGATGGGTAAGCTCAATGCTTACTGCTTTCACACGGCTAGAACAAATGTGGAAGCCGCTTATGAGAAGCTTGATGACAATACAAAATTGGCGTGAATCTTTCGGGCAAGATGCAGCTTACCGAGCTGAGGGGAATATTCAGCGAATGAATAAACGATCATTTCTGTCAATGCTAGCATTTGTAAGCGATATTCTAAATGTTCTGTCACGATTCTCGAGAGATCTACAGTCCTCATCTCGCCTTTTGATGGTCCTCATCTGGCCTTGATTAGCTGGATTTAAAAAAACAAATCTTGCGAAGCTCAGGCTGTTGACTTCACCCAATGTGAAAGGAGGACCTCGTCTAGTTGCCATTTTAGTTGAAGTTAAATGTTCGTCAGACTAAGAATATCATCCGTGCTTAACTCTGGAAAACTTTGAAAACGTTGAACACGTCAGATGAGTAGTCTGACGAGAACAATATCCCGACAGGCATGCTAATCGTCATCCACAATTGTCACAATTAAGAATGCTGTTGTAGAAACTATCATTGAAGAAATAGTTATTTTCCTGACGATAGTTCGTACAGCTTGTTTAAAATCTTTAAACCAGCTGACCTGCTAACTGAAGAAGCCAGTACTGGAACATTTGGCAACACTGAAATAGCTCCGCTGGCTTTAATACTAAATATGGACTACCCATGAGAAGTTACCACACTGTGGACAAATTTGCTGCATAGTTTGGTGCGCGATCGAGATTACTTTAATTTGCGTTGCGGAGATCCTATAAAGTTTTGTTCCACTGTCAACGACAAGATCTTTTAGACTTGCGTCCTCAAATTCGTCAGTTGTTGCGATCGGTGCTATTATTACCAGCTAGTTCTGCTGACGCAGAGCGTGGATTCAACATTCTCAAGCATATACGAGGCGATCGTCGCAACTCACTTTCACCCGAGCACTTAGACGAAATCCGACGCATTTGGGTAAATGGACCCACTGAGATTGAAAAATGTAATGCCCTGACATATACGCCAAAAAATGGATAAAAGCTGGGCACATGGCGACAGATGATCCAAGAAAGTAACGAAAAGCTGAAAAGAATCAGCTCTTACAGCATTTGAAATAGACGAGGACACGGACGATATAGTATTTGAAGACTTTGTAACATTAAAGTATCAAATCAGTCACGCTTTTAAGGTGGTGATTCCTTTTGGGCACAAATTGTTGGTTGGCGGCGCAAATCAGGATGAAATTTGGCGAAACTTTCCAAAATATGTTCTTTTAGCGTTCTAACATCCTCCGCGCAATCCCGGTTCAAAAATTCGAGATTTCCGATCAGGGCGGTTTTTCCCAATTTCTGAACGTTTGGCAGCTGCCATACAGTTAGGACTATATTCATTTGAAAGATCTCGTTGAGCCTCACATTTTTGCTTTTTACAGCAACTTTCTAACTTTTCTCTAGCGTGCGATATAGCCGATTTTCTTGTTTTGGCGTCGAAAACTTGTCATTTTTGCAGAAATCAAATAGTCCATCATTTTTAACTACAGAAGCAGGAAAATCAAACTAAGGGGGTCGATCTGAAGGCCTCACAAGGGCAAATAATCCGATGGATGATCGTCCTCCAACAGCTATCTCGTAGGCTGCTATTATGAAAAATGTAGTTTTTGCAAAACACGACCAATTTTTTTCCAAAGATTGTGGAGCATTCACCATGCAAGCTGGAGGGCTGCTACTTAACAAATGAGTTCTGCACAAAGATACCCAGGGTCGTTTTTTTAGTTGCCCCGATTACTGCTTTCTAGCTAAAGTAATCGCTTGACAAATTTGGAAAAAGTAGGCAAAATACAGGTTACGCACACAGTTCAGCTTATTTCTCCATAACGAAGAGCGATTTCACAATAAATAAAAAATCGTCCCCAGCTATTTGGTGGAGGTATCGAATGATATAACCGATGTCTCGCGAAAAAATTTACTTGAGTCTGCAAAAAATCTGAAAAATTATACTTCTTCTAAAATGTGTTAAAAATATTTTAGAAATGCAACATTGGTTTTATGGTATGCATTAAAAGGTGAAAATGTCAAGCTGCATTTTGATATAAAAACGGCTTCTTAACTCCAAGTAATGAATGAGTAATAATGGTGCAAACTTTATGTGACCAAAGGGAATCACCACCTTAAATGAAATAATATAACCATACTATGGCTTGACAGGTTTTTTCTGTTTGTAATCGTTTCTATTGTTTCTTTTGCAACTATACGTATGAGAAATCTAAAAGCTTTTGCATAAACTTGCAAACGTTGTTTTTAGCGTCAAGCTTTAAAAAATAGTTTAGTAAATTTGTCGAATAAAATATTGCATTAAAAACAGTAATATCACACCGTACTGCAAATTGGATACAACCAATTACTTAAACTACAATTTTTTCTTTTAAAAACAAGCTTGCAATTTCAAATTATACACCAATTCATTAAGCACCGGATTTCCAACACCAGTCCGAGAAAAAGTTTGCCCAGGTATGATTATCATTATCACTTACAAAACCTAGAATTAATCACCACAATTTTTCCTGATATTTTGAATTACTAAAACTTAAACTTAATTTTAGTTTTGTTTTTAACATGTGGTCAAAGCCACGTTACTTCGTCAAAATACTGCTGATGTTTATGTATTTTAGTGCAATCTATGAAATTGAGACTAAAGATTTACTCAAAATACAAGCCAGCATAAAATTTGTGTCTTTGCTTTGGCTGAATTGGGGTGTTCCACTTAGCTCACTGCCAGCATTACTGCTGTAGGATACTGTGTATCTCATTGAATAGAATACTATATCGGCCTCAGTAAAGGATTGCAGGTATGTGATCGGTGTGCGATGCCTAGGCCTAAGACAAAGCCTGGAGAGCGGGTCTAGAGAATACTTGACGAGAGCAAAAGCTAATGTCAGCTTAGACAACGGTTCTAATTTGTCCTATCGAAAAGGAAAAACCACCATACGACTTAACCTTTATGTCACAACTATAAACTTTGACAATTCAGAATTTAGATAAAAACCAATACGACAACGCACAAGGTTACGTGTGACGTAAACAATAGGAAACACAATCGTGAAGAGCCCTAGATTGGACTATGTGTCGGATCCCAAAAACCTATACAATATTTAGAGCAAAGGAAGGCCCCCAACCACTCTAACCCAACGAACAGACATACACTGCCAAATTTCAAGTTTGAGCTTTCTTTTATACTCATGGCTGTAGCTAGCGCCATAACTAGTTCGAAAAGAAATCAGATTTATATTTCAAGTAAAGTTTAAAATAGTTTAACGCAAAAATAAATTTTTAGAAAAAACATTTTCTTAGAAAATAAAACTTTTTTCTAAGAAAAACACACTGAAAAGCACAGGTCCGAATTTGAAAAACCCTGCTGCAAAGAGTTTGCAGTCGAAACGGTATTTGTCAGGTTTTCAGCCCTCCATATCACCCCAAGTCCAACGGATTAGTAGAGAGAATGGTCCATACGGTCAAGACCTTCTTGATATTGAATATTGAATATTGAAAGTCCATAATATAGTTAAAAACGTGTTTTTCTCGCAAAAATTTGGACTTTTTTGATAATATTTGCAAAATGTATAGACCTCAAAATTAATTTTTGGCCATTTTGTCGGATCGGGGATGTCCCCATAGGTACCCCTCCAAAATTGGGACCTCAAAAATTCCAAAAAATGGCCTAAAGATGCAAGATTTTTTGTACTTCAGCGCTTTTTCCGTGAAAACAAGCCGCTTGTTTTGAAAGTTTTAAGCGTTCATACGCGGTTGTTTTTGAAATTAGCAATGGCTGAAAACGCGATTTTTGGCATAAAAATAGAAAAAAATTGGGAGGGGGTCGTGGCCCGTGGGGGGGGATTCAGAATTTTAAGAAAATATGTGATTTTGTTAAAAAGACCGAGACGCTATTTACAACAAAAATTAGCAATGTTGGTAAACAAAATTGCTCATTTTTGAGAAGAAATGGGATTTTTGCGAAAAAGTTTGAATTTTTCCTTATTTTGAGTCAAAACTTCCAAAATTTTGAGGGTGGGGTCTGACAAATTTTGGTGGGTTTGGGTTGGGTGGTGAGCATCCCTCCCAGTGGCGGCGCCAGGGGGGGGCGGGGCCCCCCTTTGCGATTTGGGCCCCTCCCTTTGGGGTGTCGGCCCCCCCTTGAAATTTTTTTTCAGCTGTTTATATGCATAATTTGAGTGTTTTTAAGAAATTTTTTCAAAAATCGGCAAATTTTTGCAAAAAATCGAAAAATTTTTGCTAAAATTTGAGAAAATTTTTGGAAAATGAAGGTAAAATTTGCTCGGATTTTTGGGTCGGGGCCCCCCCCCTTCAAAAAATCCTGGCGCCGCTACTGATCCCCCCAGATTTTCAGATTTTTGCTACCCCCTCCAGATTTTTCCCCACCCTCAGTCGGAACCCCCCCCCCCCCCGATTTTTTGCCCAGCCACACCTATGCCCCCAACCGCTATTAAAAATAAGCCGGAGGGGGGGGGTGTAAATTTCTCAACCCCTCTAGGAAACTAGCCCCTCTTTCTGCTTTTGTTTGCCTAAAATTTCGCCAAAATAGGAAAATTTTCAAAAATGTTTTATTCAAAAAGATTATGTATATATTCGTAAAATTACTATTTTTAGCCTAATTCCAGGCTTGAGACACGTTTTGCGTTTCTACTTTGCAAAATACGGCAAAACATACATACCATCTGGCTCATTTTTGCAAAAATCTCTTCTCCCCAAAAATGTTTCCCCCTGACCGCCCCTCCCTTTATGTGTTGCTGTGCAAAAAATCTGGGCGGCGGCAGGTTCGGTATTCGGGTCGAGAGGGGGAACCCCAAACACAGGTGTACCTGGGGCTGGGGGGGACAGGTGGGGAGGGGACCCCTCCCCATAGGCGTGGCTGGCGAAAAAGTGGGGTGGGGGTGAGGGTTTGAATAAAGTAGGGAGGGGGCAAAAAGTGGGAGGGGAGGGAGGTCGAAATAAGTCGATTTGGCATAGTTTCACCGGAAATTTTGGTTTGGGGAGGGGTAAGCACTGGAAATTTGGTGGCCGACCCGCGAAATGTAATGGGTTTACCTTACCCCCCCCCCACCCCAACCCCCCCCCCCAAAATTGGGACCTCAGGAGATCCAAAAAATGGCCTAAAAATGCAAAATTGTCTGTGTTTTAACGCTTTTTCCGTGAAAACAATGCTGGTTTTGACAGTTTTAGGCGTTTATACGCGGTTTTAAGGCGATTGTAAGTCAAATTTGAGAAACATTTTTCAAAAATGACCATTTTTGGGCAAAATTTAGCTAAGTTTTTGGCTCCAAAAAGGGCCGGGGGGGGGGGTTGGGAGGGGGTAGCCGGAAGGGGGAGTGGATGTCGAAAATTTTGGGGTGGCAAAGGGGGTCGATCATTTTAGAGGGGACTACCCACCCCCATAGGTGTGGCTGGCGAAAAAAGTGGGGGTGGGGGTTCAGAAAAAAGCAGGGAGGGGGTTTGGCGAAAAAAGGGGGTGGGGGGTCGCGAAAAGTTGATTTGGGGGAGGGGTAAGAAAAATTTTCGGGGGGGGGGACTGCGATAAATCGGTTTTTCGTTAAAAAATTGAAAAATTTTCTCAGTTTACAGCTATTTTTAACGATTTTCAGCTTAATTAAACGAATTTTAGCTCGAATTTCGAATTTTTAGCTAAAAATTTTCAAAAATGTTGAAAAATGTAGGTAGGGGTTAGAAAATTTTTAGGGGAGGAGGGGTCTGAAAAAATCGATTTGGTGGAGGGGTAGGAAAAAATTTTTAGGGGGGGGGGTCGGCGAGCGGCGACCCCTCCATTTGGGGGGAGGGGTGGGTCCCCCCCACCCCCCCCCCAACACACCTATGCCCACCCCCCAACCCCCCTCCCCTCCCTGGTGAAACTATGCGATTTGAGGGGAGGTGTAAGAAAAATTTTGGAGGGGAGGGGGGCATAGGTGTGGCTGGCAAAAAACGTGGGGATGGGGGTCTGGCAAAAATGGGAGGGGGGTCGAAATAAGTCGATTTGGCATAGTTTCACCGGAAATTCTGGTTGGGGTGGGGTAAGCACTGGAAATTTGGTGGTCGACCCGCGAAATGTGATGGGTTTATATTCCTTACCCCCCAACCCGCCCCCCAAATTGGGCCCTCAGGAAATCCAAAAAATGGCCTAAAAATGCAAAATTGTCTGTATTTTAACGCTTTTCCCGTGAAAACAAGGCTGGTTTTGACAGTTTTAGGCGTTTACACGCGGTTTTAAAGCGATTGTAAGTCAAATTTGAGAAAAATTTTTCAAAAAATAACCGTTTTTGAGCAAAATTTGGCTAAGTTTTTGGATCCAAAAAGGGCCGGGGGGTTGGGTGGGGGTAGCCGAAAGGGGAGGGGATGTCGAAAATTTTGGGGGGTAAGGGGGTCGAAAATTTTAGGGGGTGTACCCACCCCCGATGAAACCAGGGTATTTTTTACAGGGGGGGAGGTGGGGGCCCCCGAAATTGACCTTCCCCCCCTCCGAAAATGCCTTCCCCCCCGAAATCGCCCCTCTCCCGGGATTTTTGCTTCCCCCCGGGATTTTTTGGAGGCCCAAAGTTTTGCCAAAAATAGGCCAATTTTCAAAAATTTTAGATTAAATCCTGGCATTTTTGAGAACTTTCTGCGTTTCACTGTGTAAAATACGCCAAAAAATACCATTTTTTGGCTCATTTTTGCAAAACAATCTCCCCCCCCCGAAAATTCCCCCCCCGGGCCCGGCCCCCCCCGGAAAAAATCCCTGAAAAATACCCTGGAAACTATGCGATTTGGGGGGAGGGGTAAGAAAAATTTTCGAAGCGGGGTCGGGTCGGTTTTTCCTTCAAAAACTGCAAAATGTTCTCAATTTTGTGCTTTTTTTAGCGATTTTTAAGTTAATTATATATATAAGCGAGTTTTAGCAATTTTTCGCTAATTTTTTGAAAATTTTCAAATTTTTGGCTTAAAATTTGCAAACATTTAGGTAGGGGGTTGAAAATTTTTAGGGGGAAAATGCTTCCGGCGTCGCCGGATTTTTAATTTTGAAGCATTTTTAGCTATTTCAAGTTTAAATTTAGGTTAAAACTAGTTTATTTTTAGCAAAAATAGCTATTTTGTAAGCGTGTTTGAAAAATTTTCTCACCCAGAAATGAAAGAAAAGAAAAGAAAAATGAAAGAAAAGACCTGGGGGGACCGCCGCCCCAGAAATTTTTGCCTAGGAAAAAGCCTGGTTTACCTCCTGGCTTTTTCCTACAGGACCCCCCCCAGACTTGGGTCGCCCCCCTCCCCCAAGATTTCGGGCCTTCCCCCCCAGAACCTCCCCAGAACCCCCCCAACCATAAAGTGCCCGGAAAAATAGGGTTTTTGGGTAAATTTTGAAAAATCTCTCCGGCTTCGCCGGATTTTTACCTATTTTAAAGCATTTTTAGCTATTTTTGGCTTAAATTTAAGTTAAAAATAGTCAATTTTTTAGCTCAGCAGCAAAAAATAGCTATTTTTTGACATTTTTCTAAAAAATTTTTCTTCCCCCCCCAGAAATCCGAGCCCCCCCAGACCGGGGGGACCCCCCAGGCTCCCCCCCCAGAAATTTTTGCCTAGGAAAAAGCCAGACCCCTAGTGGCCGCCCCCCCCCATTCGGTGACCTCCCCCATAACAACCCCAAATATTGCCAAATTCTATCATTTTACCTAAATTTTCACTGTCACTATTTTAGCTTAAAAAACATCTAAAATCAGTAATGTTTTAGCGATTTTTAGAAGTTTATACACAAAAAACCCAAAAAATTTGAAAAAAATTTCCAAAAATATGCCCCCCTCCCCATTTTGGGTGAGCCCCCCCATAAAAAATTGCCAAGGGATATAAGCCAGAAGCCAGTAGATAGGAAACCGAAAAGTGGGACCCAACCTCTAAAAATGCGAGATTTGAACGTCAATACCCTTCTCTACACGTTTGAATGATTATATAGAAGTTTTATCAAATTGCATCGATTTTAGCATCTTTCAAAAATTGCCCTATGTTTATGTGTTAAACTTTATGAAGCCTGTCCCTTTGATGCTGCATTTTCAACGGCACATGAGATCTCAAAAAAGCTACCTAGGTCGGCTTTTTGATTCATAGTGTATATAACTAGAAAACAGTTGAGAATTGAGCTACGACAATTTTCAAACCTGTGAGGAGTGGGTTTATCCCCCCCCATTTGGGTTGTCCACCATTGAGTTTCCCCCGCTACGTTTTGCATTATACCGGCCTAACGGTACAACCTACAGATGTGCAAATGGGCTTAAAACATAGTTCTAAATTCGTCAAGTACGATGGTATGAAGTTCTCCGCTAGCCCTTATAACAAAAAAATTACAGCCAAAATCCGAAAATGTGAGTTTCCCCATGGCTATATACATGCACGCACACGCTGTTTTAGGATGAATGGTCTATAATGGTTCCTTAGCCGTAATTAATTCAATTTGTCATTCTACTTGTTGTCGGGTCTGTTTTCTGATGTCTGGTATGAGTTCCCTTTTGCCTGGACCATTGAGTCCTCCAAACCCCTTAGTGAAAACATTATTGCAGCTGAGAAAACTTCCAGATTCCTTCAATGAGAATGAGCAGGTATCTTAGTGTTTCCAACGTGCTTTATGTTGACGAACAAAGTGAACGTCGGTAAACTCTTACCCCGGCATAAATTGATGGACGTGTGTAAAAGCACTTCTGCGTAAAACTAGGTTTACGCAAATAAACCTGCGTAGAACTAAGCAAATCTGTAGAACTACGTATATATACGTACGTATATGTATGTGTAATATATATTCTTTTTCAGGAAACTCGGTATGCTGAGAAAGCTATCAAAAGTCTTGTCAAGAAGCTGAAGAAAACCAAAATGTTGGAAGAATTGGAGAAAGCGGTCACAAGGCAAGATTCGGCAACTGGATGCGTAACTATCCCAAGGTTTGATTTGAATAACAGTATTATAACTATTAGTGATGGGCACTGGATATCCGGATACCCGGATAATTTTTATATCCGGATAATATCCGATTTGAGAAAAATATTCGGAGATCCGTGTACATTTCATACAAAGTATAGTCAATCGGGAAAAACGCCATTTTTTCAAACTTCTGGACGTGTAGAACTCATTTTTTGGAATTATGGGAAAATTCTTGTAGTTTGAAGAATGGCAACCCCTACGGATTATTTTCATGTATTAATGACTTCTCTGCACTGTAGCAATAGAGAGTACTTTGTGATTTATTTCCTGGGAAAAAAAGCCAAAATCGGAAAAAAGCCAGTCATCGGGAAAAAAGCCACTTTCGTCGAAGCATATCCTGAAGGCGTAGACCAATTCTGTGTGTTCCAACGTGTTCAGCGTCGCTTATTTACCCTAGATTTGTTGTTTACCGACGCAAATTGCCTTCGTAAAGCATTTAATAGAACTTTTTAGTTTGCAGCATAAACTGGCTCGGTTTCATCAAATATAACGTAAACATACAAATTTTTTAAAAACTTGCTAAAACGAAGGCTAACCACAAAATAGCGTTTTCCAATGAATTCGTAATGCTCTTTTTGGCCAAATGTGCCAGTTTCCGGATGAAATGTGGAGTGTAGCGGTCAAAACGACTGACGTGACATATTAGTCCAAAAGTTGCTCATTTCAGGGACTGTCCACCTAAAAACGGTATTGCTTTGTAAAACTTGAATTGCTGATTATTTTCATAATAGTTATCATGCCAGAAATCCAGAAAAACTGCTCACTATGGGTCTCGCAAGCGACTGGCTTTTTTCCCGATGGGTCAAAATCATCGGGAAAAAAGCCACACCTGCCCAGAGACAACGTGACATTCTGAACTGTTTGCAATTGTATGAGGATAAAGCCAGACATGTTCTCTCTTGATTGCAATAGAAATTATTCAGATAGCGCTATTGACGCTAAAGTTATGAATTTTTGAAACATTACCGTTTTCCCGCCTTTTCAGGAACAAAATTTTCCAAAAAATGTCGATCCCGCCGTTGACTATAGAGGAGAGATAGAAAGCTAAAAATCGGCGTGTGGGCTTATATTGAGGTCGCCATTCTACACGCCAATTATTACTGCAATAGCTTCACCCGTTAGGCCACAGCAGTCGTGGCTTTTTTTCCGAAATTTTGACGTGGCTTTTTTCCCCGATTGACTATAATGAAAAATTAGCAAGTTTTTGTCAAAATTTCAAAAATTTTAAAATGTTTTTCAAAAATTCATTTGAAAATATTTTTGAAACCAAGGTTGCGGCTTGGTTGCATGATAGGCATTCACAGCCTGCCGGAAAATTGACAGAAAAATTGAAAATTTAACAGCAAAATAGAAAAATTTTCTTGAAGTTACGTAAGTTTGGAATAGGCGGATAACCGGATATCCGTTAACGCAAAATAGGCGGATATCCGGATATGAAAAAATATCCGGTGCCCAAGGCCGCACCCAGGGGGGGGTTCAAGGGGTCTAGACCCCCCCCTTTTGGGATGACAAAATGGAAAATTTTTGATATTTTTACGGCAAAAACAGCTATTTATAAAAAATTTTTGCGCCTTCGGCGCGAACATTTCCTTTTTGAAAGAAATAAACGTCCAATGTACTGTTTTTTTGGCAAAAATGCAAAAATTCTTCAACTTCTGGGGGGCTCCGCCCCCAGACCCCCCCTTGCGTTTGACCTTGGACCCCCCCTTTTCAAAATCCTGGGTGCGGGCCTGCCGGTGCCCATCACTAATAACTATACGAAGTGCTTCGCAGTGCTCCTTTAGATTGGCAAACTAGAGTTTGTATGTGGTATTTCATAACTTTCATAAAATCTCTTTAACGTTTTATACATTTTCTCGATTTTTTCACATTTTATCCTAATTTATTAAGGCCTTGGGAATGCTAAAGTCTAGTGTGCTGTGGGATATATATAGTCAGGGGGGGAAACATGACGGAAAAAGAAGGGGAAACAAACATGGTCGCCTACTCCCCAACCATAGCAGGTGCAACTGCCTTGTATAGCCCATTAGAAAGAGCGAGTCTCGAAGTATACCCTACAGTACCAGATTGGTTTCTGAGTTCGATTCTGTAAGTACAGTACTTGACCAAAGTTGACCTCCCAAAATTGGCCAAAATGCTAAGGATTTTCGAAAGTTTGCAAGTATTATCTAACCAACCAACCATCCAACTTTGGGCTACTATAAATTTGCATGCGGGCATAATTCGACTTGCTCTATCACATGGCAATAGTGATTTTCCCCTACGTGCACCCAGTAAAAAAATTTGACCATGTTTTCCCCCACATAGGGTCCACTAGAGCGGGGAAAAACATGGTGACCAAATTTTCAAATTTTTGCGTATGCTTCAGGAAGGCGTAACTAATGCTTCTATAGGAAAGAGATTGCTTTAAAACCGCTAAAAAACTCAAAATATGCCAACTTTGAGCATTTTTGAAGCTTCTAGCTCGAAAATTTGATTTGCAGCATCAACATGCCAGGTTTCATAAGTTTCTATGGTAAAAATGAAAATTTTGAAAAAACTTAAAAAATGATGGGATATTGCAATTTTTAACACAACTAACTTATTTCTAGCGATATTCTGCATATTATGGCCAGTTCCCAGCAGGTTTCATGCCCAAACAGGTTAGGAACGGCGGATTTGGCATTTTGACCAAAAAATCGGGTTTTAAGCTTGTTGTGACGCTAGAATGGTGCCTAGGTAGTTTTGCCCGCTAAAAACAGCTGAAACAACGCTTTTAAACCACTCTAAATGGCTGCTTGCTAGAAATCCGTGCCATGTTTTTTCCCCGCACCATGTTTTTTTCCCCGATTCGCGGGTAAAAAAAACATGGACAAATCCTGTTACTGCCAAAGCTGAGAGAGGTGTAAGAGAAGTTTGAATATACGATTGGATAGGTATTTGCCGACGGTATACTCAAACCGATCCAAATCCAAACGAAGAAAAAGTTGGAGGCTTGCTTCCCTATTTATGTTCCCCCCCCCCTGACACGTATATATATTTTCTCAAGTTCTGGAGTAGCTAGTCTCTTTAATTTAATTTTAGTAAGCTTGTTGAAAAATGGCAATTGAATTAATATCTCATGGCCATGTCTCAAATTCTCGATTAGCAAATAAAATGTGCATGCAGTGGTGCTTGCTTATATACATATATACAGAACTCATGCAGAATCAGAGTTGGAAGTGGACAAGATTTTCAGTGTCCACGTCCACGTTTGTCCACGCAGGTCTTGTCCACGTCCGTCCGCGCATGTCCACATGTCCACGCTCCTAAATTTTGTCCACCACTGCCCACGTACGGAAACTAATTTTCTTTAAAGTATTCCTAGTTTTAATTCGATATTAAAGCCAGGATTGTTCAAAATTTCACCATTGCTTTTGTGTTTTTAATTTGTGTTTTCGCTAGGAATGTACTTTTTCTCGGTAAAAACATATTTCAACGGCTTTTGCAACATTTAAGTCGCAGTAAATTTAGTAGTCCAAAAGGATAGGCAGGGGGTCTGGTCTGGGGGGCGCAGCCCCCCAGAAGTTGAAGAAATTTTGATTTTCGGAGTAAATCTGCTCTTACAACTTTAAATTCTTTTCCTTGGACTGTTAAGAGAATTTAATAGTTAAGCGAGGTTAAGAGAATTTAATAGTTAAGCGAGCAGTTTGTAAGAGAAATAGAGTTATGTAATGATTCCTTCAATAGTTAAGAAGGTTACACATTTTTGTTTACTATGTCAAATCCAAAGAAACACATGCATAGTACTTTTACTTTGGCAGAAGTATATAAGCAACTGCAGACGGAATGACCAATGCAATGTACATAGAATCGAAAAGGTAAGCGGGGGGTCTGGGGGCGGTAGCCCTCAGGAAAACGTCAGAACCCAAATTACGGTAAATTGTCTCAAATTTAGAGCACTTTAAAATTCCAACTAGCAATTTTTCGCCTGCGTATTTTGGTGCGCATTTTTGTTGTTGACTGCTTATTTTTAAGCTCGACTGCGTAAATACGTTTCTGCAAATTTATTCATGAAAGAAAAAAACTAGTACTTTTGCGTAGATATATCATATAATTTCGCAAAAAAGACCAGGACAATATGATGAGATTCGAAATAACACAAATAGAAGCCAACTTTAAGAAATATCATCTGGTAAATGAGAATTGACGACTTGTATGTTGGTAAGTGGTAATATGACAAAATACGCTCCGAAACGTGAAGGTTTTGATATTTCAAATTTTTGGTTTCTCTTGAAATTTTCCTAGCCTTAAAACGTGGCTGGATCCTAAATCCGCCCCTGCTTTAAGTCGATTGGAATTACTGGCTTAATCATTGTAATTATTGGAAAAGAAAACTTTTTCATTATGGACTATGGTTCCCTTTTTCAGAAAAAAGCAGGTAATATAAGGCATCACCAATGCCTGCAGAGAGTATAGTATTACAGTGATTTAAAAAGAAATAGAGTCAGCTAGCTCAAAAGTCACACCAAGTAATGCCAGCACCGTAGAACATAACAATGGAAAACCAAAAATATCCAACTTAAAACGATTATATAAAAACTATGCTGAATTTTGACGCCTTTTATTAAAAAAGAGGTGACCAACATTTTGTCCACATTTGTCCACGTTTGTCCACGTGGACAAGCCTTCTGTCCATGTCCACTGGACCCGCGGGTACCCGCGTCCACCTTCCAACTCTGTGCAGAATGAAAGGTTTCTGCTCTGTTTTTGCAATATTTTTCTGTTCTGTGTAAGCAACACACGAGGCTGGTCGTATATTCTCTAGAACTGAGAATTGCAACTCGACAAATCGGGAATTAAAAAATTTAGTATGAAATTGGCCATGGATAACCACTAGCGTAGCTACAAAAAATTTTCGGGGGGGATGCCAAAATTTGGCGGGGGGTCTGCGGACGGAGCCACCCAGAAGTTAAATTTTTTCACATTTGTAACGTCTGAGGAATTTTTCAAAGCATTTTTTGAAAGAAAGAAAAAGAACTGAAGCTCCGTATGTTTTCATGCGCGCAAATGATGCACAAACTGGTCATACCACACCCAATAGGGTACTTTGAACTCAATTCTGGCGTTCCAAACCCATATATATTATGATGGTAAATTGCAGTAAATACGCGCCAAAAATTTTTTGAAAAATGGGAGTTTACTCATTGCTAGGAGAAAATTTCTGGGATGGTCCACAATATGGGGGGATATTCCCCCCCATTCCTTCCCCCTCTCCCTGGTTACGTGCCTGTGGATAGCTTTTGTAGTTTCGACTTCGACATTCGATTCAACTTAAACATTGAGCTTAATGTCCACCTTTGTCAGAAGTTGTTGTGGACCTAATATTTTGGATTGCTTCTAATCTGAGCAATAATACATAGTTGAGCACTTGAGCGTACTGAAAAGATTTTTTCTGGCAGCTGTGTACAGGGAATTAGATACTAACTGTTTTTGCATTGGCACTTAGTATTGCAGTGGCTAGTTCTAGATATGAACCTACCTGGAGTCGACTGGGCAATCCCAAGGGCATGCGTGAACTTTCGACAGGATGTGTTTATGAACTCGTTTTTAGAACAGGGTTTTTCTCAAAAAGTGCTTTCTCCAACAAGAGGAGACTCTATTCTTGATTTGGTTTTCGAAAGTGTTCCAAATTTAGTGTCGGATGTAAAAATCCAGCCCCCAGTAGCCAACAGTGACCATTGTACTGTAAGTTTTTCTTCGAATGTGAATATTGTTGAATCTGCGGATCGTAACTGTTCATTTTTTTGTTGGGATAGAGTTGATTTTGCTGGGGTAATGATGAAGTTGGAAATGGTAAATTGGCCTATTTTGTTCCAAAACTGCCCTTCAGTGAATGAAAAATGGATGTTATTTAAAAACTTATGTCTGGTGTTGATTGAGGAGCATGTTCCTAGAAAGCGAATTAAGCGGGGAGGTAAACACAGATTCCCGCGACATATCAGACGGCTTTTGTGTAAAAAGAGGGCTTTATTCAAAAGATTTAAACGTACTCACTGTGAATTTGTCGGAAACCGATACAGAAACGCGGTGGCTATGTGCGACAATGCTATTGCCAAATTTTATAGATTGCGTGAATCTACAATTCTGACGGAACCTTCCAATAAGAAATTTTTCAATTACGTGAAACATAGACTGTCTTCTCCTGAATACATTTCAGTTTTGACTACAGGTAACTCTACATCTATGGACGAGCATGGTAAGGCAAATTTATTAAACGACCAGTTTCAGTCTGTATTCGTACGGGACAATGGAGTGCCTATTATCCCATTGGCAAAAAACTTTGATAATGAGTTTGAAAACATTAGATTCTCAAGAAAGGACATTGTTGATGCAATTAGTTCCCTTAAGTTCAAGTCAGCAGCTGGCCCCGACAAACTGCCTTCTCAATTTCTCTTTGGTTGGGGGCATTTATAGTAAATCGACTACGCTCGTTTCAATGGGCATATCGCCGACACCGACGCAAGTGACCACTGGTCGCTACAGCCTGTGGGGTCTATTGACCACTGGTCAAACGGCCTAAAACTAAGTTTTTCGGCATTTCTGTCGGTGGCATATATAGTAAATCGACTACGCTCGTTTCAATGGGCATATCGCCGAAACCGACGGAAGTGACCACTGGTCACTACAGCCTATGGAGCCTATTGACCACTGGTCAAACGGCCTAAAACTGCGTTTTTCGGCGTTTTGGTAGAGGGCATATATAGTAAATCGACTACGCTCGTTTCAATGGGCATATCTCCGAAACCGACGGAAGTGACCACTGGTCACTACAGCCTATGGGGATGGGGTCTATTGACCACTGGTCAAACGGCCTAAAACTAAGTTTTTCGGCATTTTGGTCGGTGGCATATATAGTAAATCGACTACGCTCGTTTCAATGGGCATATCGCCGAAACCGACGGAAGTGACCACTGGTCTGGCTTATCCCTAGTGGGGGGGGCGCCCCCCATTCGGCGACCTCCCCACCCCATTCGAGGACCCCCCCATGAAAAGCCCCCCATAAATCCCGACCTCCCCCCATAACCCCAAAAATTGCCAAATTTTACCATTTTTACCCTAAATTTTCAAAAAATTTTCCGGCTTCGCCGGATTTTTGACTAAATTTTCGCTATTTTAGCTTAAAAAACACCTAAAATTCGTCATTTTTTAGCGATTTTTAGCAGTTAGTACGCAAAAAACCCACAAAAATTCGAAAAAAAACTTCTAAAATATGCCCCCCATTTTGGGTGGGCCCCCCCATCGATGGGGGCCCCCCATGCCGCCCCCCCCCCATAGAAAATTGCCAAGGGATAAGCCAGCTGGTCACTACAGCCTATGTGGCCTATTGACTACTGGTCGAACGGCCTAAAACAGCGTTTTTCGGCGTTTTGGTTGAGGGCATTTGACTACGCTCGTTCCAATGAGCATATTGCCGAAACCGAAAGAAGTTACCAGTGGTCTTGCTTGACCAGTGGTCAAACCCCTTAAAACAGCGTTTTTCGGCGTTTTGGTCGGTGGCATTAATAGTAAATCGACTGCGCTCGTTTCAATGGGCATATTGCCGAAATGGAGGGAAGTGACCAGTGGTCACTACGGTCTATGGGGCCTATAGACCAGTGGTGTTTGGAGAGGCGAAAAAGTTTTATCCTTATACCACCCACAAACAGAGGTTGCAGCGGCCGAAGCTTGGGGCGGAGGTGAGAATTCAGTAGTACTATATATTGATATAATCAGTTTTCTGCTCTACCTACGGCACTGTTCAAGCTCCTTGTATCCATTACCGCATTGCTGGAAAGGGATCCTTTAAAATGACAGAAGGACAAGAAATAAAAATGCTCCTCTGGAGCATAAAAAAAGTAATATGGGTGATGGTGAGGTTGTAAAATCAAAAGAGGACTAGTCTTTAAAATGCTTAATATGGGGGCTAGGTTCAAAAATAGAAGAGGACTAGGTTGTGAGCGAATTAATATGGGCACAGCTTCGCCGAACAACCCATATTCGCGGGATTTCACGCTTCGTCTTAACTTCTGTCGCATACAGAGCTATCAGTGTCAGTCAGTAATAAGAAATTTAAGAAGTTGAATACTCATTGAATATATTTAGTTGTTTGCATACACTGTTAGACTTGCTAGGAATATATACTTAAATTATCATTATGTGGTCGTGTTGAACTGCAGCAAGCAACGAGATGAGATCTAAGGATATCATGCTAAAGCTATTGGTTCAAGCAGGAAGGAAATAGAAGATCAGAGTCCTAAAATTATTCTTGAGATATAAATGGATAAAATGCACTGGTTAGTATAAAGAGTTTCTCAAAGAAAAAGTTTGCTAAAATAAAAGTTCCGTTACGCTCGAATACATATATATACATATATACGTAGCAGTAGAGATTGTTTATGCACTATAAACTAAATGTAGCTTGGATGGATATGCATAATGATTTACGTTTATAAACCGCGAATATGGGTTGTTCGGCGAAGCTGTGCCCATATTAATTCGCTCACAACCTAGTCCTCTTCTATTTTTGAACCTAGCCCCCATATTAAGCATTTTAAAGACTAGTCCTCTTTTGATTTTACAACCTCACCATCACCCATATTACTTTTTTTATGCTCCAGAGGAGCATTTTTATTTCTTGTAAATTTCTGTGATAAAGGATCTTGGTGTTTTTATATCCGAAGACCTCAAATTTTCAATTCATTGTGATAAAATTTGTGCTAAGGCATATCAAAAGATTGCTCTGATTTTTAGAAGCTTCTGCTGTAGAGACGTTAATTTCTTGGTGGCGATGTTTAAGACGTATGTTAGACCCATTTTAGAGTATAACTCCTGCGTTTGGTCACCGTCTTTGATGGGGGACATACGAAAAATAGAAACGGTCCAAAGAAGATTTACAAAACGAATTCCCTCATTGAAAGACCTAACTTTTGTTAACAGGCTGAACGCAACAGGACTAGAAATTTTGGAACTAAGGCGACTTAGAGCGGACCTAGTGCAGGCATATAAGATCATTTTTGAGGTAGATAGGGTGAATTCTGCAAATTTCTTTTCATTTGCTTTTGACTCTGGTACTAGAGGAAATTGTTTAAAATTGAGATCTCAGCGCAGCAGGCTGGAATGTAGTAAACATTTTTTCAGTAACCGCGTGATTCCCGTATGGAATAGCCTTCCGAGTAGTGTTGTGCAATCCGCCAGCACTTCCGTATTTAGAAACAGGATTGAGAAAATGAATTTTTCAGAGCATCTTAAGTATGACGTAAATCTGTAATGTACATATATACGTGTATTCGTGTACGTATATCTACAATGTAATTTTTTGGTGCGAGTATTTATGCTTTCTGACACTATTGTGAAACTCTTGTATATATATACTTTGTTAACGGATTGTAAGAACTGTAGTGCTTGTATTTTTAAGGTTTCCATGCTGATGTTGTCATATCTGTTGTAGGGGATCGAGCATTTGCTCGAATCCTATTTTGGTCTTTTTGCGTGGTATGTATATGTATGATGTAGTGCTATGACCAAAATAAACTGTTTTTGTTGTTGTTTTGTTTTGTTGTTCTAAATCAGGTAACGTTGCGTAAGCGTATTACAAAATGTCTAAATACGTATATATTTTTACATTTTTTACTTTACTTTTATTTTATAGATCTCTGGATGGTCGTCTTCAGGTTTCACAGAAGAAAGGAATGCCTCATGTAATTTACTGCCGTATGTGGCGTCATCCGGAAGTACAAAATCACCACCAGCTGAAAGCTGTGCCCCACTGTCAGTATGCGTTTACTCTGAAAAAAGATGAAGTCTGTGTCAACCCGTTTCATTACGATAAAGTGGAAGCTCCTGGTACGTATATACCGTTTTTGTTGATTTTTTACAACTTTCGGCTGGGATATTTGACAGCTTTGTTAAGGGGGGTCACTTTGGTCGAAAATCAATAGTCACGGATTTCGCTCATTTTCACACATAATATGCCCCCATATGTTCTCAAAAACACGACAAAATATTAGTGTCAAATCAAACAGTTATTCAGGTTCAAAGCCCTGATTGAAACTTGAAAATTTCGGTGATGAGCCTTGCAAGGTCAGGTGGAGACCGAATGCCACCGAGATCAGGGTTGACGGATACACCAAATTAAAGCCTTTACTAGGGTAATATTTAAGTGCAGGGTAATATTTAAGTGCAGACGTGGCTCAAGCCTAGCTATTCAGGCGTTCAAAATGCATGCTTGAGTGACGCATTGATGATGATGATGATGATTGCTTCCGGCCGTTGATGAGATCAATGGGCCCGGACGGCTGGTAGCCGGCCGCATTCCCTGAGGTAGGCAATAACCTGCACCGGAGAGGACCAAAGCGCGTCCAGGGAGGGGCCAGGTCCCAGGAACCGCAAGCGGGCGGCATCCCCCCTTTGGCAGTATAGGAGGGCATGGCGTAGATCATCTGTAGTCCCGGGACAGTACGTACAGTCAGGTGAATCTACCGCCCCGATCCTATGTTTATACCAGTTTAGAATTGGACTAAACCCGCCAATTCGGAGTTGTGACAGGATGGAGCGATCCGAGCGACTAAGGGGCGCCTCTAGGTGTTGAGGCGGCGGAGGGAAAATATTGTCCAGGCGGTCAGATTTAAGGGTAGATCTCCATTCATCTCTGAGGAGACCCCGCAGTTGGTTCTGGGCCACAGGAAGGTCAATAGCAGTATCGGTCTGGGATAAGCTGGAACCTGTTTTCGCCAGCTGATCCGCATAGTCATTTCCGGCCACAGCTTGATGGCCGGGGATCCAGGTTAGCCGGATAGTCCTAGACTCGGCCGCTAGCAGCTGACACAGCAGATTCCAAATACTGTGTTCCGTGAGAGTGACAGCTTTAGCGGGGCCATTTCTGAGTCGGTGAACCAGAGACTTGGAATCGGTGTAGATATGGATGGACCTATCTTCCGGTTCAGCAACTTCCTGGAGCCATTGCAGAGACCTGTGCAGAGCCACAAATTCAGCCTTGTAGCTAGAGGTCACTTTGCCGGCCGGTTCGGAGATATTCCGCCGCTTGCCCGTTCTATGGTGAATTATGTGGATTCCAGCACCGCCATTGAATCTGCCGTTTTCCGCTGAACCGTCGGTGTAGATTTCCACGTCAGGCAACTCCGAGTGGTTCATGGCCGCCTGGATTGCTGATTTAATACGGCAGGGAGCGTCAGAACGGCGGCATTCCGTTTCTGTAATCTCCAGGTTTTGAGGAAACATCCATGGTGGAATTTCGCCTGTAGGTTTCAGATCTTCCGTTGGTAGGTGGGAGGTGGGCAGGGTTTGGACAATTTCCCTACCCAACTCCCTCCAGGAGGGCTGGCTGGACAGGCGCTGGCGAGTCGTTCCTTCGCTGGAGGACTTTACCGGATTATCAGTAGGCAGGCGGCGACAGCGCTCAAAGGCCCTCCCGACATGGTATTTCGCACGATATTTGAGTGGATGAGATTTGCTTCGTGCTGGGTGAGGTCTGCAGGAGATGCAGACGGGCATCCAGTGATTATCCGCGAAGCTTCATTCTGAACTGCTTGAAGGCGAGCAAGGTTCGAGGCGGCAGTTGTTCCCATCCACGAGGCTGCACAGTATTCTATCGCTGAGCTAATATAGGTCAGATAGACAATACGCATATCTTCTTTTTGGCAGCCCCAGCGAGTACCAGTGAGGGCACGGAGGACATTTGTGCGCTTTCTGACCTTCTGGATGACGGAGTCTATGTGAGCGCGGAATGACAAGGTTGGATCAAAGCGGATTCCCAGAAACACTGGATGTTTGTTGAATGGTACTAGCTGGTTGTGGAGGTGAAGACGTGGTCGATAGGACTGTTCTTTGTTCCAAGTAGTGAAAACAGTAGTTTCACACTTTTCGACGTTGATTTCCATTTTGTTGTTTACTGACCAGTCCATAATTTCGTTGAGCGCCGTCTGCATGCAGGCTTCGGCTTGCGGCAGGCTGGAGCTTTGAGTCCAGACCGCAAGGTCATCAGCAAACAGGGAGGTGGACACGTCGGCTGGGAGGCGGTGAGTGATGGAATTTATAAAGATCAGGAAAAGAGTTGGCGAAAGGACACACCCTTGCGGGACACCGCTTTTGAAGCGGCGGGAGGGGCTATTGAAGTCCTCATATTGGACATGGCAGTAGCGGTCTTCCAGGAAAGCCTTAGTCCATCTGACAAGGCATTTTGGAATACCCATTTCTAGCATGGATTTGAGGACTCCCACATGCCACACTCGGTCAAACGCCCTAGAAAAGTCGATAAGGGCTAGGATGGTCCTTTTGGCTGGCTTTCCGCTGTTGAAGCCATCACTGATAGATTGAGTAATCCTTAGGACCTGATCTTCAGTTGATCTCAGTCTCCGGAAACCAGCTTGCTGCTGATTCAGGACATTGTTTGATTCGAGCCAGTAGCAGAGCCTTTCCTTCATGAGCCTTTCCATCACCTTGGCCATGCAGGAGGTGAGGGAGATTGGTCTGTAGCTGCCGGGTTGGTCAACCGGCTTGCCCGGTTTCAAAATCGGGATGATTTTTGCGCGCCGCCAGGGCGCAGGGCAGACGCCGTCACGCATGCACTTGTTGCATAGTGCAAGAAGTAGTGATTTCCCTCTGCTGCTGAGATGGCGGAGGCTGCAATTTAGGATTTTGTCTGGGCCCGGAGCTGCTGTAGATTTTAGCTGCCTCAGGACGTGGTCCAATTCACCAGCAGTGAATTCCTGGCAGAAGTCGGTGGTGCTGGCAGGGGGGCATGAATGGGGCTGTTTGATTGAATCAACCACGGTGTGGACTGTTTCCAAATCTTGGCGTTGGGGAACCACATTGGAGACATTGGCATAGGTATTTACAAAGCATGTTGCCTTGTCTCTGGGTGAGGTGTAGCACTTTGTGCCTACTTGTAGGGCCGCCCCTGATGGCCTGGCCGGCCTTCGGCCGGAGATGGATTTGATGGTTCGCCAGACTTCAGAGGGATTGGATCTAGGGTTCAAGGATGATGCATACGACCTCCAGGATTCTTGCTTGGCAGAGAGAATTACGGCTTTAGCCTGCCGGCAAGAGATCCTCCAGTCTTCCAGCAGGGTGGGGTCCCTCCTTGATGCATCTGCCAGGTACTCACGTCGGTAGACGGCGCGCTCCACCTCAGGGGTCCACCAGGGTTTGGGTGGTCTAGAGTCACCAGTGGGGATTGCTGCATTCTGTGCGGCAGCGATAGCACAGGTTAGGGATTCACACAGTTTCTCAGCTGACAGGGCGCCTTCTGGTTCACACTTTTGGAGGTTCAGGTCCAGCGTCTTTTGAAAGACTTCCCAGTTTGCTTTTCCAGGACGAACTCGCGGTTTTCGCCTGGCAGTTCTGCGGGAGGATCCATGGATCCGGATAGAAATTGGGTGGTGGTCTGAGAAGCGCTGGTTGGAAGATACTTGCCAGTCACATGAGGTGACAAGTGATGAGTGGACAATGGATAGATCAGGGCTAGATCCGTTCCCGGTGACTGGGTTTGTACGGGTCCTGAGGCCATCGTTTAGGATGACACAGCCATTGTTATCCATCCAGGATTCAATACTGGCACCGATGTCGTCTGAGGAAGTTGCTGATTTATCCCACAGTGGGCTGTGCGCATTGAAGTCTCCAACAGTCAGACAACCCCTGCCCCGGGGTAGGTAGGAAGGGTCGAACAGTTGGGTTCTGTGGTCAGCAGCAGCAGCAGTGATAGGTGGGACGTAGACACAGGTCAAAGTGAGGTCTCTGGAGCCAAAGACCTTGACACTGACTGCGTCTGTCGTTTTATCACGAGGGGCCACCAGTGGAGTTCGGAGAAGCTGATGCTGTAGACCGTTTCGGACCAAAATAGCGACACCACCGCCTTTGACAGGGCGGTCCCCGCCCCCTCTGCCTGTGGTGCGGTCAGATCTATAGCACGAGTATCCGCTTAGGTCAAAGGCTTTGGAGGGGGAGAGGTTGGTTTCCTGGATGGCAACGAGGTCGTATTTGCTGTCCGCCAGGATTTTCCCAAGTTCCACCTTTTTGGCCGGACTAAGGCCATTTACATTCCACTGGAGGATTTTTAGGTCCTTAAAGTCTCTGGACTTGGGAAGGGGGGAGGGGGGCGAAGGCGGACAGACATGAGGGGACGAGGGGCTAGCTGTGCTGGAGGCTGCTGCGGTTGGTTGGCAGCCGCAGCAGTAGCAGCAGAGGCAGTCGCGGCGGCGTGTGAGGGGGGCGCCGAGGGTTGGGGTTGCTGGGTCGTTGGGCACCTTGGGCAAAACCAGGGAACATTCGCGAGTGACCGTATACGACTGACCGTCCAGCCGAGACACTTTCGATGGTGCCAGATAGCACACTGAGCGCACTGGATTGAGTAGTCTCTTCTGGTAACATTTTGGGAGCAGATACCACAAGGCCATTGGGTAGGCCCTGGGTTTGGTTCAACATCCCCCGCCATGAGAAGCAGCCGGTTCCAGAAGGCGGGTCTACCTGGACCGGCATCAAAAAAGGCGATCGGATAGTCGCTCGGATAGGGGGAGGCCTGGGCCTCTCTTTGGGAGGGTACAGGATATGCCTTCTCTGGGAAGGGAAGAGTAGGGGCCACCGTTTCGCACCCGGGGAACCAGGGAGCCAATCCATCCCGGGGGTCCACCCAGAGTTGGAAGTGGACAAGATTTTCAGTGTCCACGTCCACGTTTGTCCACGCAGGTCTTGTCCACGTCCGTCCGCGCATGTCCACATGTCCACGCTCCTAAATTTTGTCCACCACTGCCCACGTACGGAAACTAATTTTCTTTAAAGTATTCCTAGTTTTAATTCGATATTAAAGCCAGGATTGTTCAAAATTTCACCATTGCTTTTGTGTTTTTAATTTGTGTTTTCGCTAGGAATGTACTTTTTCTCGGTAAAAACATATTTCAACGGCTTTTGCAACATTTAAGTCGCAGTAAATTTAGTAGTCCAAAAGGATAGGCAGGGGGTCTGGTCTGGGGGGCGCAGCCCCCCAGAAGTTGAAGAAATTTTGATTTTCGGAGTAAATCTGCTCTTACAACTTTAAATTCTTTTCCTTGGACTGTTAAGAGAATTTAATAGTTAAGCGAGGTTAAGAGAATTTAATAGTTAAGCGAGCAGTTTGTAAGAGAAATAGAGTTATGTAATGATTCCTTCAATAGTTAAGAAGGTTACACATTTTTGTTTACTATGTCAAATCCAAAGAAACACATGCATAGTACTTTTACTTTGGCAGAAGTATATAAGCAACTGCAGACGGAATGACCAATGCAATGTACATAGAATCGAAAAGGTAAGCGGGGGGGTCTGGGGGCGGTAGCCCTCAGGAAAACGTCAGAACCCAAATTACGGTAAATTGTCTCAAATTTAGAGCACTTTAAAATTCCAACTAGCAATTTTTCGCCTGCGTATTTTGGTGCGCATTTTTGTTGTTGACTGCTTATTTTTAAGCTCGACTGCGTAAATACGTTTCTGCAAATTTATTCATGAAAGAAAAAAACTAGTACTTTTGCGTAGATATATCATATAATTTCGCAAAAAAGACCAGGACAATATGATGAGATTCGAAATAACACAAATAGAAGCCAACTTTAAGAAATATCATCTGGTAAATGAGAATTGACGAATTGTATGTTGGTAAGTGGTAATATGACAAAATACGCTCCGAAACGTGAAGGTTTTGATATTTCAAATTTTTGGTTTCTCTTGAAATTTTCCTAGCCTTAAAACGTGGCTGGATCCTAAATCCGCCCCTGCTTTAAGTCGATTGGAATTACTTGCTTAATCATTGTAATTATTGGAAAAGAAAACTTTTTCATTATGGACTATGGTTCCCTTTTTCAGAAAAAAGCAGGTAATATAAGGCATCACCAATGCCTGCAGAGAGTATAGTATTACAGTGATTTAAAAAGAAATAGAGTCAGCTAGCTCAAAAGTCACACCAAGTAATGCCAGCACCGTAGAACATAACAATGGAAAACCAAAAATATCCAACTTAAAACGATTATATAAAAACTATGCTGAATTTTGACGCCTTTTATTAAAAAAGAGGTGACCAACATTTTGTCCACATTTGTCCACGTTTGTCCACGTGGACAAGCCTTCTGTCCATGTCCACTGGACCCGCGGGTACCCGCGGGTACCCGCGTCCACCTTCCAACTCTGGGTCCACCAAACCACCACTTTGAGGCGATGACCATCGGTTCGGAGTGACGCACTGACCTAGCTTTGGACGACTGCTTACTTTAACTCATTTTATACTGCACAGACAGCATTTTAGACCCATGGTTCTGTGAGAATGGTTGCACCAAGTTTCATTAGCTATCGGTTGATACCCAATTTGTCTATATTTGGAAAAATTTAAAAATTGGAATTTTTACCTATAAAGATCAAAGGTGCCGCCACAGCTTATTTATTGTCATAAATGTTGTTATGTTAAATATTGACGCATTTGTGTTGGCCACATTATGTGACAGACATGGATATATTAATCTGCCAAGTTTCTTGATTTTTTACCACATTATGAGTGACAAATTATCAAAAGAATCTGAAAATTATGAAAAATGACCCCTTTTAGCAAAATTTGCTGTTTTTGTGGCAAGTTTTTGAGTTTATATACTTTAGATTATAGAAACATGCGAATACTTTCATAAGCCGTGGTTTTATGCATAGAGTGCTACTACTATCTATAAGCGATTTCTGTAGCATTTGCCAATCGTGCAGGAGAGGGGAAATGTTTTGCTGGTCTTGGTTTTCGTGGTACAAACAAAAAGCACCAATTTTACAAAATTCTGACTTTAAAAATTCGCCATAAGTCCGTCACTCAACAGAATTGCAATAAACTAGATACACACCGCTGCTGCACTCTACAATATGTCCATGACATGTGGAAGTTTCCGCACTGTCTCTTTAACACGTAAATTTTTTTGCCACAAACTTTTTAACCTAACTTTTTCATTTTCCTATGTTTAACACAATATGTCACGGTCACCTTTGAAGAGCTCTACAGAACGATAGAAGCAGTATTACGCAAACGCACTTGTGTTTTGAGGACCCATGGGGACTACAAAATATGTGAAAATGAGCAAAATCGGAGATGGTCGAAAAGTTGGCAAAAAGTGACCACCCCTTAAGTGCACCTAGTTGGGTTTTCCTCGGAGGGAAGGCAAAAGATGGCGTGATCCCCATGTCTTGGAGGGCAATTTTTGCTGTATCATAGGGGTCGCGGCAGCGACCCCTATAATATGTGTCAAAAGTCCCTGGAGACACCGTAAAATAAGCTGCGCAGAGGCTGCGCAAAATCCTGCGCAGATTTCATGCGCAAATTGTAGAGCACATCGAGTTTACTATGTGTGCGAAGTTTCAGCCCCGTATCACTTTCCGTTAAAAAGTTGTGCCCCGGACCGGTTATGGCGGCGATGTTTTTTTTTTCCGGTTTCTCCTATTTAATGGTCGTATTGTCCTGACTTTCCGCCTCTTTCACGTAATCTGCAGCGGAGGCCGGACCTAAAGGGGTATAGGGTCTGGTAGTACCCCATGCGCCATTTAAGAATCGCTACTTTTTTTGCGCCGCAGGTGCGCCACAGCGCCGCAGCGGCGCCGCAAAGTCGGCTCAGAGCGAAAAGTGACCATTTTTGTGGTCGCTGCGCAGCTCGAACGTTAGGAGCTGGAGCCGATTTCTTTTTATATTCAGAAACTACATATATTGAACTAACTAAATAGCTAAGTCTCGTTTCTCTATCACTTCCCATGCGACCACAGTGGCCGGTCAAAAATGGTGAAAATTCGAAAAATGAAAAATCGAAATTTCTCGCTGTGTATTCAACTTAGAAAGCTCAATTCTTTCATACAAAGGTTTTCTGGCACGGCGAATTGATTCCCGTAAGCAGTTTTGCCGTCGGACCCACCCATATTGCTGGGCTGGTTCCACTTTGCTGTCGGGAGGGTCAAGTCGGTACCGACTTCCAAGAACACCATATAGGACTGTGCATAGCCTCTCAAAACTTTGTCCATAGGGGTTTTCTGGTGCGCCCAGCTCATTTCCGGAGTGCGTTTTGCCGTCCGACCCACCCATTTTGCTGGACTGGCTCCACTTTGCCGTTTGAAGGGTAAATCGGGTAGGGGGTCAAGTGGTCAAAAATAAGATTTTTCAAAAGTGGTCAAATTTGGTACCAAATGAAAGCGCTAAGTGAGCTGAACAACTTTTGTCATAGAATTGCATGCTCAAAGTGGCTGTAGAGTGCTGTGGTAGGGTGGGGGTGGGGACTTAGGCGATTTTGGGTCAAAAATTAAAATTTTCAAAAGTGGTCAAATTTGGTACCAAATGAAAGCCCGCATCGAACTGAGCAACTTTTGTCATAGAAGTGCGTATCTAAAGTGGCTGTAGAGGGCTGTGGTGGGGTGGGGTGGGGACTTAGGCGATTTTGGGTCAAAAATTAAAATTTTCAAAAGTGGTCAAATTTGGTACCAAATGAAAGCCCGCATCGAACTGAGCAACTTTTGTCATAGAAGTGCGTACCTAAAGTGGCTGTAGAGGGCTGTGTGGGGGTGGGGTGGGGACTTAGGCGATTTTGGGTCAAAAATTAAAATTTTCAAAAGTGGTCAAATTTGGTACCAAATGAAAGCCCGCATCGAACTGAGCAACTTTTGTCATAGAAGTGCGTACCTAAAGTGGCTGTAGAGGGCTGTGGTGGGGTGGGGTGGGGACTTAGGCGATTTTGGGTCAAAAATTAAAATTTTCAAAAGTGGTCAAATTTGGTACCAAATGAAAGCCCGCATCGAACTGAGCAACTTTTGTCATAGAAGTGCGTACCTAAAGTGGCTGTAGAGGGCTGTGGTGGGGTGGGGTGGGGACTTAGGCGATTTTGGGTCAAAAATTAAAATTTTCAAAAGTGGTCAAATTTGGTACCAAATGAAAGCCCGCATCGAACTGAGCAACTTTTGTCATAGAAGTGCGTACCTAAAGTGGCTGTAGAGTGCTGTGGTGGGGTGGGGTGGGGACTTAGGCGATTTTGGGTCAAAAATTAAAATTTTCAAAAGTGGTCAAATTTGGTACCAAATGAAAGCCCGCATCGAACTGAGCAACTTTTGTCATAGAAGTGCGTACCTAAAGTGGCTGTAGAGGGCTGTGGTGGGGTGGGGTGGGGACTTAGGCGATTTTGGGTCAAAAATTGAAATTTTCAAAAGTGGTCAAATTTCGAGTCAAATGAAGGCCCTCATCGAACTGAACAACTTTAGCCATAGAACCACCCACCCAAACTTGCTGTGTCGGATTTATATACTTTCTTTCTCAACCGGATTAAACGACAGACATAGACATAGACATAGACATAGACGACCAACACACATATTATCCCCTTTTGTGCGGAGCATTTTTGTTACTTGTAAGTTTAACACCTAAATTTGCTATTGACGCAGATTATAAAAAACTTTTGTGAAATTGTTAATAATTTTATGAAATTTTCACAGCGAAAACCTTCACTTTCGAGCGCTGTTACAGAGCGTTTTGACAGAGCCCTGAAGTTGACCTTCTCCACATAATTACCGTCCCCCTTCCAGAAGTTTGGTTTCCACTCCTCTCCTGGTTTTTGGGTGCCCTTATTTTCGCCAAAAATGATCGTTTTCAAAGATTTTCCAGCTTCGCCGAAGATTTTTGTCTGCAAATGTTTATCATACGTCCAAGCATTTTTGAGAATTTTTAGCGTTTCTCCATGCGAAATACTCTAAGGAAATACCGGGGCCCGAGATGCCTCCTCAGGAATGATCCCTAAAAATGCCTCGCTGTTCTGGGATGAGATGAACTGTGTTTGTCGCTTCCACTCCATTTTAATTGGAGTCCATTTGTGTTTCGTGTCTGAGGTATATACCGTAGGAACCTACCCATTCTAGCTTTGTCCTGCACGTGATGTAAGGGGTGGAGAGCACTACCTTGTTTCGCCATCTCCCGGAACCGACCCTTACAAGATTCGGGCTCTCCCCCAGAACCCTAACGTGCCCGTAAGTCTATCAACAATAAGACAATAAGCGCCCATTTTTAGCCAATTCTTGTTTTTCGTTTTTTCTCCGTATGGTCTCATATGTTCGAATCGCTACACCTCCCCCTTTCTGGGTTCCCCTGGTCAATGAGTACGTATGGCTTAATTATTGTCGTAAGAAATTGTTGTTTGTTAATGGTGTGCATTGTGGATTATTGTATATTTTCAGCATTGCCTCCTGTTTATGTACCGAAAACTATGGCTGGCGGTACCAGTTCTTCGGGCACTAGTGGGAGCTTGAATCTGGCCGGTATCGGATCGCCTTTCTCAAGTCTAACTAATGGTGATACGATGGACGGCGAACAAGGCGATACTGGTGGTAATGAGCGCGGCAGTGTTTCTACGTCGGAAGATCTTGACGAAGTGAAACCTACGGTGTCGGAGTTGTCAGCCCTGAGTTTAGCCTTGGACGGTGATCCGTTGAGCCCTGCTCGCCCGCCCAACAATGTGGACTTTCCACCAGATTGGGGAAACAGTTTACTGTTTGCAAACAGTTTAGGTACCTACGTGTATATACTCTATGTACAAATGTGTAGTTTGTGTCATTTAGATCTAAGGTAACGTAATTCGGTACGTAAAGATTTCTGACGTTGGATGTTGGGAATTATTTTTGCGTTTAGAGAAATGCTCCCTGTTTTGGTAATTTGTTTTTTGATTGACTGTACTAGTCTTTCGCAGCAGCTATATGCACAATTGCAGAGTCAAGTCATGTGTATTTGAATACATTTTATTTTGCTTCTTTGTGAATTTGGTTTTGTTTTCTTACCAATCTTGTTAAACTTGTAAAGTTGCATTTTGTTTTGAGTGTGTTTTTATACCGTTTTTAGATTCTCCACCTGTTAGTGAAGACGGAGAATTTATGGATCAGTCTCAGTCCCGTAAGTTGTTTGCTAATTCGTTTTACCGCCATTCCGCTACTAAGCGAAATTATGTGAAGAGTTTTGCTCAGATTCCTGAGACTGTTGCAAATAAGACAGTTTTAAAGACATAATAAAAAAACTCCCGCCTGCAGGCGGTAAAGCAAGGCGTTTAGTGTTTTTAATAGTTATAAACTTTAACGATCCTTGAAAATTGGTTAATTTTGTTTGCTCGTTTTAGCTCGTTCAAACTCCTCCGGAGAGTTGTTATATTCACACTTGTCGTCTACACCTGGATCACCGATTGATGGTAACATTTTTATGTTCTTTAACTTGTTCTCTACTGCTTTTTTAAATTTTTCTTACATTATCATGGGGGAAGATTTGAAACCAGGATCAAGATTCGAAAAACTCTTTGTTTATTATCTCTAACGTCTACTGTTTATTATCTCTAACGTCTACTGTCAAAGCCTGTACATGGATTTTTTCTTTTTTAACCATATTCGGGAAGGAGGGATTTTCGGAGATTAGTTATAAGTCCATTATTTCAGACTTAAGTAATATTTGAGAAATCCATAGGATCTTTGTGAAGCTAGATATTTGAAAAAATTGAACTACTCCAATGTTTTTCTAAATTTGCATATCCTTTTGGATTGTTAATATTTCACTAAAGCCTAGGTAAAATTCTTCACAGCTTCCGCCAGTCAAATTGGGTCAAATTTAAGACCATAGTATTATGTCCCTCTGTTTAAGTAATGGTAGCGGTAGCCACTAGCCACATGAACTTGTTTATTTTAGGGTTTCCTGTTGAATATAGAGAACCAGAATTCTGGTGTTCCATTTCCTACTATGAACTAAATCAGAGAGTAGGAGAGCGTTGGGATGCCAGTCAGCCATTCATTACTGTGGACGGCTTCACTGATCCATCTAATGCTGAACGTTTCTGCTTGGGACTTCTGTCCAATGTTAATCGTAACCCGGTCGTTACGGAATGTCGTAAACATATTGGTAAGTAAGTGCTTTTTCTAGGTAAATTGCAGTAGAAATTTCTGGAATCATAATGCAATTGTGACGTTTGATGTTTGTGCGTTTATATAATATTAGCACATTCGTAATTATTTAGCGTAATCATGGCTTATGTTTCTGTTTAGGTCGTGGTGTGCGGTTTTCGTACATGCATGGGGAAGTGGTGGCTGAATGTCTGAGTGAGAGCGCAATTTTTGTGCAGAGTCCCAATTGTAATCAGCATTTTGGCTGGCATCCTGCTACTGTTGTTAAAATTCCAGCAGGTTGGTTGAGATTTATGCATGGCTGCAGAACTGCAGATTCCTCTCAATAGGCCAAGAGCTATTGGAAATGAACAGCTATAAGGTTCAGCATATATGAACAGATTTAAGGGGGTATTCAGCAAAATCAGAAGACTTAAAGTCTTAAAACTTACCATCCCCGTGCAAGAAAATGCCGTATTAACTGAGCACTTTTGCGAGGCGTCTGTGAACGCTGTGAAAACAAAAAGCATCGAAACCTTTTAATTATTTTGAAGAATCAGAACCATACTAACTATAAATAATATGGCAAACTTTGAGCACAATCGGTAAAATTTTTGTCATCAGTGTTTTTGGTAAACGTTTGTTTATAAAAATGTTGCTTGATTTCTTGAACACATTGTAGTCAGTCGTGTTCTTTCTGACGGTTGCTACAGCGAAATTTGCGCACACTATGTTATCTATTTGGGTTAATTTTTGTAGGTGGGAACTTGAAAATCTTCAACAACCAGGAATTTGCTCAGATTTTGTCTCGAGCAGTAGCCCACGGATTCGAAACAGTCTATTCGCTGACGAGGATGTGCACTGTCAGAGTCTCGTTTGTGAAAGGCTGGGGTGCCGATTATCGTCGTCAAACAATCACGGCTACACCTTGCTGGATTGAACTGCATTTAAATGGGCCACTCCAGTGGCTTGACAGGGTTCTAAGTCAGATGGGTGGCCCCAGTAAAGCCATTCACAGTTTTACGTAACATATTATTGTTAGGGCCCTGTGTAATGTAAGGTATATTGTGTTATATGCTTGCAATGAATGAAGTTAGCCCTCTTTTGGCAGGAGTATACCCTGCTATGATGTTTATGCATATTATACGTAAATTGAAATTAAGTTCAGAGATGCCTGTAAAATTTTTTGTGTATAATTATTTTATTGTATGTAGATGATATTTGTGCAAAGACAGTGTTTTAGTTTATGGATGGATGGAAACTTTAAGATAATTGTCTACTGAGTACAAAACTGATGACAGTTGACTTGACTGTTTGACTGTTTGAATATAATTGAAATTTCTGAAGTTGGTAGCGCTTTCTATGGTTTGGTTCAGATGGCGCTAAAACTAATCCTTTGGAAGAAGAAGGTACATTTAGTTCAGATGTTGTCATGATAGCTGTGCGCTCTAATTGCCTACCCAAACTCAAGGCCCACTTTCCCGACTTCTAAATTGCACTTTTTATACTTTCAGTATTACTTGCAGAAACAAAAGGACAGGTATTAATTACGTTTTCTTCAAATATGCACGGCCTTTTGTAACGTTCCTGTTTTATAGATTCTAGGTATTGGAGTGGTGTAACCTGTTAGCGTGCAGCTTATTGTATCTACTGTTGCTGGTAGTTGCTTAGCTACACATGACTTGTTTTTTATTTGTTCAGGAATTAATTATACACTGTGTTACCGTTGTTGCTGTTTTTTATATTATGGGGTTTATGTATGTGTCTCTGTGTGTGTTCTGACTCTGGTTAGAGTTGCGGGTTGATGTCTGTGTTTTTGTTAATAATCAGAAATGATGATCTGTCGCATCTTTTATTGTATGTAATTTAGAAGTTCTTTCTCTGTTCTGGCTTCTGTAGTTTTGCTGTTCTGGCTTCTGTAGTTTTATGTAGATACTGTTGTTTAGTGTGCGCTTTGTCCTATTTTATATTTGTATGTAATGCTATGAACTGTGTTTGAATAAATTACCATAGAATAACGTGGAGGGAATGGGATCTGCAATTTTTGCTAATTTCGGGGCAGACCCCCTTAAAATTTTGGATTTTTAAACGGGGTAGACCGGACCGTACCGTACCGGACCCCGTGTTAATGTATGCAAATTACTATAATTGCGTTGCTGTCTTGGGAACATTTTTGCGTAATGTAGAATCTGTTTTGTTAATTGAAATCATAATATAAAACATCCGGTTTTGTGTGTTAGATTACTTACAAAATTAGAAGGTTGCATAAAAATCACTTTTTAAAAATTTGCTTTCACTGTAGCGTGGAGTCTGGAGGTGTACATTTGTTCTTTAAATTGTGAAAACGGTGAAATAAGTGGTAGATATTCTAGACTGTGTAGTATTTCTTTACAGTGAGTTTAGGTGAAATTGAATGGCATCTTATTGCTTTACTACATTTCTTCCTTATAGGTTTCTGTGTATTGCTTATGGTGAGGCACTTGCCTATTTGCGCTTTGGCTCTGTAGTCCTTTATTCTGAAAATATTTGGCTGATTTTTCATGTTGACTTAGTAAGCGAAAATCACAGCAATGCAATTGATAGTTTTAGTTTTATTTCACTTTTGAAGCAGAATATGAAGTTAGCTGTTGTCTATCCGTAATAAGATGGTTTTCAGTTTCGTCGCTCTAGTTAGATCTAGAAAGGTCAGAAAGTTTGTAAATTGGCATTTCGGAAGCAGTTTGGATTTTCTTGAAAATGCGACTGCTTGCTTTGATTGGGATACACACGGGCTTGTCTACTTTTCATTTTGAATAATACAATCTTTCTGATAATGATAACTTCATAGGGCCTATTCCTTTAAAGATTAAAATAGTCGGGCGGATGTTTCTTTGATGCAGGATTAAACAGATTAAAATTAGCTTGTTTAATCCGACCATATTTAATTCTCGGATGAAGCGAGTTTATTTTAATCTGTAAATCCGCCATTAAAGAATTTAATTTTAATCCGCCAACTTTTACTCCGTTTAATCTCCGAGGATTAAAAACAAGTTGAAAGTGCAGGAGAAGGATTAAAGTATTAAAATTAATCTTTAGAGGAACAGCGATTAAGCAAATTAAAATTAACTCTTCCCTTTTTAATCCGATATGAGAATAAAGAAACAGGATTCGATTAAATTTTTCCTAGGTGCATTAAAGAAGCAGGATTAAGTTTAATCCGTTTAACTGGTCTAACTCGCTGGATTAAATTTTAATTCGCTTAATCCTAGGTGCTGTTTCTTTAATGCGAATTGATTTTAATCTAATCCTTTTAATTTTAAAGAAATAGGGCGGGCCATAGTTCATTAGTTTTTTGTAAACGTACATGAAGTCGAAGTGTGTCGTTTTTGACAATTATTTCTGTTTTATTTTTTGTGCAAAAATTTTAAGTGATAATATACTGTTTGAATGAATTGAGTGAGGTATGAAAATTGTACTGTTATTGTGCTTACATTATATTAACTTAGCTACGAGTACGATGAGTTGCATTTGCGATAACTGATACTTTATATACATCTTTGTAATCGGCTATTTTGTCGTCTTGTAGTTTATGTATTTGGTGTAGCTATTTGTCATTGAGTAAAGTATCGTGGGTTTCTCATTTGAATCGATCATTGGGAAGCAACGGCGGTGTTGATATTTTACTACGTTTTTTCATAGAATCTTCACTACGTTGTCCTAGGATCCATTACACCTGTTTCGAGATCGAGATGGTTTTAAATACACTTTCTTATAGCCAGTAGATCAAATGTTCTTAGGTTTGAATCCTTAGTGGCATCCTAATCCTGTTTGTAGTGCACTACGTACTCGGGCTACGCTATTCTGTACATGTCTCTAGAACTGGTGGGTGATTGAAAGGTTTGCAGTTTAGATTGTCGTCCACTAGTTGCTTACTTACAGTGTGCAGAAATGGTTTTAAATGTGACCATATGCGTTTTAAATACGGAAATATCATCCAACCAGCACCATTAATTGGCCGTAATATCACCGTTTTCGCTATGCTTCTCTCTACATTCCCTGGAAGGAATCATTACCAAAAATTTCAGATTTTGTGACTTTTAAACTGATCAAAGTTAGTTTAATTTTGAATCCTAATATTTGTGTCTTGTTTTCGGGAACATCGTGAACTCTGGTCTGGTAGAGGTCGCATGTGTCACGGTGCAGTCTTTCCCCCGGTGTAAAATTTCCCCCCGGAAAAACTACACCGGTGTGGATTTTCCCCCCGGAAAAATTACACCGGTGTGAAATTTCCAGGGGGAAATTTTGCACCAACGCCAGAAATAATGCAGATTTCAGTTTATGAATTATGTTTTGCTCATAAATATAGCAACTAATTATGCTTTGATGGTGGAATATGATTAGCCTGAAACGCTGAAATGCCAAAATAATTATATACTCATTATAACTCATATACAAAATCAACTTCATTGAAATATATAATGAATAAAAATTCTTTAAAAACCATAAATTTTGAAGGATAAATTAAAATTGTTATATTCTACTGCTTAATTCGCATTTGATAAACCGTAGTAAAGAAAAATTTTATGATAAAAGCCAACTCTAACATTTCTAATGCACTAATATTTTATGATTTTATTTCGAAGTAAAAATATATGCATAAATACTTGGAAACTTTTATCTCCGAGCCCAAGCCGTTAAGCAGGAAAAGGTATAAGGTCAAATTAAAACTTATTTTTGTTTATTTCATAGATGTATATATATAATCATATGCAGCAGTCAAAGCATTCGAAAGCTAATAAAGAATCATTCAATTGAATGTAGCTAATAAAGTTTAATTAAATCATTGCTTATTTCTATTCTTATTAAAAAAGTATTTTTCTTAGTAAAATGAAAACACAATTGAAATTTGGGAAATTTTAGTCTCAGAGTTCAATCACAGTTCAATGGTGAAATCTTTCCTTAGGGAAATTTTGAAAGAAAAGTTAACAAAATTCAGGTTAACGTGGAAAATTTAGATTAATTTCAATTAAATGAGATTTCAATTTTCAAACTGGAAATTTTAATTTTAATTTAGTTCAATAAAATTTCTAAAATAAACTTGAAAATAAATTTAATTAAATTGATTTTATACCTTTGCCCTACTTGAAGATTTGAGCTCGGAGATAAATTCTCCAATATTTTAATTTATTAATTTTTACTAGAAATGAAAACATAAAATATTAGAAGCCTAAGAAAGATTAGAAGTTATCATTTATTTATGAAGTTGTATTGCATATTAAGGTTCACCACATACAAGTAGGGAAAAATGCCCTAGACGGGCATGTAGACTGTAGAATAGGGAAAGAGGCAGGGCGGAAAAATGCCAATAGATTTTGCAGTCGGCGCTGAAAATGAAAGAAACTAGGTTTCAGCGCCGAATAGGGAATGCAGTCGGCGCTGAAAATGATAGAAACTAGAGTTCAGTGCCGAATAGGGAATGCAGTCAGCGCTGAAAATGATAGAAACTAGGTTCAGTGCCGAATAGGGAATGCAGTCGGCGCTGAAAATGATAGAAACTAGGTTCAGTGCCGAATAGGGAATGCAGTCGGCGCTGAAAATGATAGAAACTAGGGTTCAGTGCCGAATAGGGAATGCAGTCGGCGCTGAAAATGATAGAAACTAGGGTTCAGCACCGAATAGGGACGGCTGTCGGGTCATGTTGCTGCAGGGAACAGGCACTTTCTCCGTCCATCCTATTCGCGTGAACTGCTCAGCACGAGTCGCTTAAAGGCGAAATTACCATACAATTGTACAGCGTAAACAAATCAGCCCTTGGAAATGGACACTAAAACTTCAAATTATGGATCTTTTGCTCAAACTATAAAATTCATAGCCCCTTTTAGCTTAGACATAGGGCTTCCAATCACACGGCTACGAATAGAAAGACGTTGATAGAACTACCTTTTATTAGAACTCCTCTTTCTTTTACTTTTACCACGGCATTAGATATTGTTTATGTATTAATATCTATCTATTATTTATTTACGAAAATAGAGTTATCCTAACACCTCGGTACGGTTGAAAATATTGTTAGTTAAGGTATACATCTCAATTGATTCTCAACAGGCACAGCTCGAGATAGCACAAAAAATAGGACACAGAAAAGAAGATTTTTTTCGATCAGGAAATCCGCCAACAGGAGCTCGCTCACGTAAATTTATCATCACAGAATTCGTATATAGTCATCTGAACTTATCCACAGTGCCCTAATTTTCGCAGTTCACGCGAATAGGATGGACGGAGAAAGTGCCTGTTCCCTGCAGCAACATGACCCGACAGCCGTCCCTATTCGGTGCTGAACCCTAGTTTCTATCATTTTCAGCGCCGACTGCATTCCCTATTCGGCACTGAACCCTAGTTTCTATCATTTTCAGCGCCGACTGCATTCCCTATTCGGCACTGAACCTAGTTTCTATCATTTTCAGCGCCGACTGCATTCCCTATTCGGCACTGAACCTAGTTTCTATCATTTTCAGCGCTGACTGCATTCCCTATTCGGCACTGAACTCTAGTTTCTATCATTTTCAGCGCCGACTGCATTCCCTATTCGGCGCTGAAACCTAGTTTCTTTCATTTTCAGCGCCGACTGCAAAATCTATTGGCATTTTTCCGCCCTGCCTCTTTCCCTATTCTACAGTCTACATGCCCGTCTAGGGCATTTTTCCCTACTTGTTTCCAGCATTTTTCCGCTGTAGCGCAACTGATAGCCTCTCCCAAACTCGCCACACAACAACTAAGCTAACTCACACGACCAGGAAGCTAAACTTGGCTTCCTGACAGTAAAAAGCTCCAAAACACCATTGTAGGTATTACACACAATCCTAATCTCCCTCTGTATTCTATAGCATTAACCCAAAGCAAATTTTAATATAGAAAGCAAATAAGCAACAGTAAACAGTATAAAGAAAAAATGCAAAGTTACAGATAATAAAAGGCGAACAATTAGCATACAGAAACATAATATAGTAATACATTGTTAGTGCAAACAGAATAGATAATAGTAAATCTTAGAATTCCTTCGCAATCACTTATGTTCTTAATTTTTAACATCCCAACCTTCACACCAAAAACGAAAATTAGACCAAGTAAATGAATATGTTTTAAACGAGCAACTCTAAATAGAAAATACAACGCCGAAAGTCAAATCCACAATAAAGAACTTGCAACACAAATACAAAATCAGAGCAAAAAACAAAAAAACGCACTACACAATACACAAAGTCCCTGTCCACAATTTGTCTAATATCAAACTTAAATGGCAACGTCAGACTACAGTACCATCTTTCCAAACACAATTCCTCCATGCATTCACCCTGTTCATCCACCACCGTAATCCATTATCCAGCGAACCTAAAACATAAGCAAATGTCAAGACTATACGCTCAATCTGCATGAACAGCCTAACAATCATATCATAAACACGCATAGCATGTTCAGTGGAAAGAAAAACCATACACGTCGTAAGCACCACAAGCAAGCCATCAGCTAAAATATGCACAACCTTAATGTCAAGAAACACAGCCAAATCCGCTAAAACCACTAGTTTCTATTGAAATTTCGCAAACTTGTCAATTTCGCCATCAGTCACTCTTCTCGTGAAATGCACCGCAAACTAAGTAACCCACAAAAACAGCTGTCTGGAACAAAATTAAATAAATGTAACAACCATGAATACATCCTCCTTACTTCAAAAACTGAAACAAAAACCATTTATCAGCACTCCACAGATTGCGCACGCCATTGCCAAAGATTGCGGACAGAGACCAAAACATGTGGGAACCCAAACGAGACGCCGCAAGCAAGAAACACAGATTGGGGAATTTGCTGTATGGACATACATAAACCTGAAAAATTAACATCTGTGAGCAATTCACTTGAGACCAGCACCAATTCATAAATTAAAAACTGCAGTATTCAAAACTTAGAAGTGAAAATTATAAATCCGGCCAAACAACCAATGTCCTCACAAATCTAAAGAGCTATCCTTCGCTAAACGAACGGCGTTAACCCGGCAGTTGCCAATCCTCTCTGACACAACCAAAAACCCTAAAATTCCTTGCAAACTTTGACAGTCCATAAGCATCTGTCAGCGAGCCGAAGAATTCTTGAAGATAACAACTTTTCGTAAAAAGTTGCCATGTGGCCAACAAAAAATTCAGAATGCACTAGTAAACGGAAACTGACACTCTAAGTCAAGCAGTAAACTAAATTATTTACCAAAAAAATCTTGGGCAGAGACCAAAACATCTGGATACCAGAACGAGACGCCGCAAGCAAGAAACACAGATTGGTATATTTGATATCTGGACATTCATAAACCTGAAAAAAGTAGCATCTGTGAGCAAATCAGTTGAGATCTGCAACAATTCATAAACTAATAGCTACCGCATTCAAAACTTGGATGTTAAAAACGTAAATCCACCAAAACAGCCAATAACCTCACAAATACAAATAACTATCCTCCGCTATACGCACGGCGATAACCTGGCAGTTTCTAATCCTCTCTAACACAAACAATAACCCTAGAATTCCTTGTAAATTCGGACTGTCCACAAACAACCGCCAGCTAGCCAAGCCTGCTAGAAAGTATTAACTTTTCGTAAAGAGTTGCCATCCGCTCAACAAAAAAGTTCTAATCAACTAGTAAACGTAAACTGACATTCTAAGTCAGCCAGCAAACTAAATAAAATGAAATTTCGAAGAAAGTTAAATTTTTTTCCTCACCTGTTATTTACAAAACTGGCCACACCAATCACCATTGAAACCATAGGCAAAAGAAAAAAGGAAGGGACAAAGGAAGGAAAGAATGAAGGATCCATTGTGCCAAAGAAGGAGAGAAGGGAGGAAGGAAGGAAGGTAGGTTGGAAGGAGGGAAGGCAGGAAGGAAGGGGCACCACAAGTACAAAATGTAAAAAAGTAGAAAGTTAAGGCTCGCCCCCAACGCCCAGATTCAACTGACCCAGGCCCTGTTGAACTTGAAGACGTTTAAACTCAGCGTCCTCTTCCCAGTTGAATATATTGTGGTAGTAGATCATTTGGTCCATTCGGGCAAATTCCAGGCACCACATCTCCTTAGTCCCCATGGAGCAAGCAATAACAGGGTCATTGCTCCAACCAGCCAAAGTTCTAGTAGGTGCCAACTCGGCCAACCGACGGATCTTGCAATCAGCCACCACAAAACGATGGGGATTCAACAAAATGAACAAGCCCAGTTTTTGCCGGCTCAGTGCCACGCAGAGTTGGCTGTCATCGTCGGCGAAACCCCGTAGAACTGCAGGACTTGCAAATCGATCGCCGATGTGTGATTGGATAAGCGGCAGAATCACAAAACTGAAAGTAGCCCCCTGTACAGATCTGACCGTCTGAATTGCTATCCAAGGCGGCAAATAAGGCAACCCGACTTCCTGACTCCACCCAAACTTTCGGCAGTATGCTCTCGCTTCCTCAGGGTCTGCTCGCCATTTACCATGGAAGTAGCCGTGCACCGTCTCCGTCATAACCTTTGCCATTGTCTCATGGAGCGCAATGACGCAAACAGAGAACCCCGGACACATCTTAGATGGAAGCTTCTTCGTCATCTCATAGAACTGGTCTAGGATATGCAAAGCAGCAGACGCCTCCTCCAAATTGGCGCAGGACAAGCCATTACCTTTCCGTGCGTACCCCTCCACAGAAATGAACGAGACATCGTAGGGGTTTTCAGAGAAATGGTAGCGAAGAAACGGGGCCAACTCCATGTACCTCTCCAGCAGCTGAAGGTTTTCTTCTTCCCGGCGCGCAATCAGCGGATGTAGGTCCTGGTAGCAAAGTTTGCTGATCAGTTCGCAAACCGGCTTAGTACACCGAAAGTTCCAGAACAGCTGGAACCAGAAATTGTAATGGGTCTGCTGACCTTGGGCCTTTAGCGCCTCCAAAGCCACCTCCATCATAGAAAGATCCGCATTCAGATAGTTATGCGACTCATACTCCAGCTTCTGGAAGACGCACGTCTGGTTCAGATCACCGGCCAAAACCAACTTGTCGCAATGCAACATCAGCGACATACCCGAAGGAATGTCGCACTGCGAAGCCTCATCGACAAAGAGGTAAGTTTGGCGGGTGTCAGCGAGACGATCAAGGACTGAAACAGCCATATCAATCGTCATAACCACCACTTTGACACCCCGTACCGTGGCTCGTAGAGTCCTGTTTCCTGGCAGGCCAGATCTCCCCTCTTTCTCCTGAATAATTGAAGGCACAGGGAAAGCCATCCAATCTCGACTGGCCATTCGTGGATCATCAGCGACCGCAGAACCATAGGACCTTGAGATGAGATGGAGGACCTCTTCTCCCGGGATGCCAGTCACACTGCGAATAGTATGTGCTATTGTGACAGCACCAGCGTTCGTCCCGGCCACTAGGACAAACAGAGAATTACTGGACGAATTGTACAGACGCTGGGTCGTCTTCGCCAAAGTGTATGTCTTCCCACACCCAACCGGACCGACCAGAACGAACACAGAACCTCCACTCCCACAGATACTGTCCCCCAGCCTCTCCGCAATCATGCCACCTTCCTCCCCACAGTCACAGTTGTCAACAGTGCAGATGCACCGCATAGCACCAAATAGGGCATTCTGTCTTCGTTCTCTTGGGAAGAGAGAATCCATGTGGACATTGAATCTGTGGGCACACAATTTCTTCACCACCTTCCTGATCTGGCCAGAATTCATCGTGCTGCGCAACTCCCTGTCACGTCCAGAGCACTGTAGGGAATCATTTTCACGCAACAACGTGAATGATTCCACCAACATGCCCAGCATAGAGTCCACCTGCCTGACCGAAGAAGCCTCAGCAAATATAAACTGAGATTCAGAGGAGTTTTCAGCGCGTTCATGCTGGAGCACGTTTGAGAACGTTTGGTGCGGCTCAAATTGGACCAAAAGTTTGCCGCCTCCCAGAACTTCATGTCCCCTAACTGCCAAAATGAAGTCGTGCCCGCCATTCCGTCCACAAAACCTGACATTCAAAAACGCAGGAACTTTAGGGGGTCCGGACGCAGAGGTGGCGACTGTTAGGCTGTTCATGTCAAGATTGAATCTCACTAGTCTCCAACCCAGAAGTTCTAATCTGGTGTTCTGTAGACTCCGCATCATAAATATGACATAGGAAACCGGCAGGATCGTATTACCGTTGATCTCCTTCTTTATCCATTCCTCCAAGTTGTTCTCATTTATAGGTGTAGTCTGCAATCCCCAGCATTCCAGTCCATCGCGCCATTTCTGCATATCCCGATGTTCCTGTGTTACTCGACAGCGCTGTGCCAACTTCAGCTTCCCTGGATCAGACCGCTCCGCGTAGGTGTTCAGACGGGTTTCCATCACACGAGCCTGAACCACCATCCTCCCGCAACTGTCATCTTTATGCACCTTCCAGGAGCAAGCTCCAATCCGCGCCTGTTCCTCATCAGCCTCCCCATCGTCCTCACCGAAATCTCCCCCTTTTAGATGCAGTTGATTGTTCCCCAGGTAATTATGCATCTGCCCTTGGTCCTGTCGAGCCGCAGAACGTTGACCCAATTGACCAATGAAAGCCTTCACAGTTTCACGGTAGGTCACAACAATGCCCACTGGAACGTAGATATCACATTGGAACTTGTCAGGCAACTCGTTGTCCTCTCTCACAGCATGAAGAGCCCCATGGAAATTCACAAACTGGAAGCTGAGCCCATACCGCTTAGGAGCCAGGGACAGACTAACGTCGTACAGGTTAGAACCGACCTGTCCAATGTAGGAACAATGCTCAGCACAGGGCTCATTCCCGGCATGGAAAGCCCGCCAATACCGAACAATTATTCTTCCGGTCCCGTCCAGTCTCCGAAAAGGTTTCCCGTTGCAAGCGGCAATGTTGGTAGGACACATAGTTCCACTGTTGTCACAGTCCAAACCAACACGCATGCGAACGTCCACCGTCCAGTCATTTCCAAGATTGTTGCTCTCAGCATGCAGCAACAAACCATACAGCGGTCTTCCACACCTGGGGCCGCCAAGAGCTATCCTCTTCGCTGACGTCACCGATACCTTTTTGTAGTCGTAAACGACTGAATTACTATTAAGGCCCCATTCAACCGTCATGACAGCCCCAGATTGGTAGATGGAGTGGAAGTTTTTCCTGTAGATGTATCGGTGTTCGCCTGAGACCCGCGTGAACTTGTAGTCCCCGTTCAATCGCTCAAACCGATTTCCACCTCCACCGATATCTTCAACAAGGGCAACAGAAGGGCACAGCCGAGCATGGTATTCATGCTTAAATCCGTTAAAATGGTGTCGCGTGTCGTCCTCTCTGCCCTCTCGTATCTTATCCACAATTGGCTGCTGTGTGCACAGTCCGCAAACAGTATCTTTCACCCTCCGCTCTGTGATGTCAACCACTCCGTTAGGATCAACCAATTCTCGTGCGACAACGTCTCCGTCACGCACGCACTGCCGTCGAATCCTCTCCAAATCCCGAATACCTTGAACTGAATTGTTTTTCATCTTCTGCATCTTGCCCCTGTGACCATGTGGACTTACAAAAGGGAAGGCCTCTCTGAAAAACTTAACGCGAGCTCTTTCAGCAGCAGTCCAATTAGGTTTATTTTTTAGATCGAACTGATTCCCAATCTCCACGGCCAACTGAGCAGAGGACACATGAACACATGTCGTACTCTCACTACAGTAGGGAACAATCGACCGGTCAGTTGAATTATCTGCACACACAGCTTCCACCTCCCTGTACATTCCCGACCCGTACCTCATAAGAAAATAGGCACGGTACCCAACCAAGTCAAGCTGCTTCCTGATGGCACGCCCAATCCCTTGTAACAGTAGAATCTGTCCATCCGGCGACAAATGAAAGCCATCTCGGGACAACGTCCACCGCAGGTCACCATCTTGGAGGGCACGCACAAGAGGATTATCCACAAAATAAACGTTCTCAGAGTAGAGAACAAAAATGAATTCATGGAGAGCCCGGGATACCGCCTGCACGTGTTCATGGGATAGTGGGAATAGACTGTAAGGGGGACTGCAAACCACCACTCTTCTTATTTTTTTCCCAGTTCTAATTATCTGGATCTCGTCGAACACCGTCTCCACCCAAACCTTGAATAAACCACCAAACTCAGCAGGACTCCCAAAGTCAGACATAGTCTCCAACCATTCCCGTTCACCGTCCTCCCAATTGAACAGGGACATTCGTAAGTCATTCGTTCCCAGTACGAGTACCAAGTCACAAATAGGATAGGTACTGCAAGCACTGGAAACAGCCTGAATGACCCTCGAAGCCTCTGAGAATCTAAGTCCGGGAACTGAGCGCAGAGCCACACTGCGACCAAAAAGTAAAGGGGCATAACGCAACCCTGCGCACTGGCTGTCCCCCACAATAGCCAATGGAACCGCATCACCGCCAGCATTCTCAACCTCAAAATCCATCCACAACGTCTCAGCCTCCAAATCATCTCTGCCGCCCTATAACAAAAAGGTAAGCGTAAAAGCTCAGTCATAAAACGAAAAACATAAACAAACATCCGTCCACTGCGCAAAAAATGTACGCTAAACTCTATTCCCCAACTTAAAATGCATTCATTCAGTCCAGACTAAATTAAACATCTACTCATCCTTTAGCAGTGCTGGATCCATACAGTACTGCTTTACCAAACCCCTACCAATTGAACCGAAGCTCCTCACACATGTGACGCCCGACTAACTTCATGATTAGCATTTTCGTTCCACAAACCCAATTGTCACCTTTAGCAGCAAAAGTTGGAATCTTCCTAATTACAGCCAAAAAACCAATTCCACACTTTCACACATCATACCTACCTTATTTAGTTTACCGCAATCCGTAGTCATTTCTCCGTCAGCGAAGTACTGGACCACACCATGCAACCGTGGAAACTTGTTATGATCGTACAACGCAGAGCAACCAATAGCTCGCTTTTCTCCGGACAAAGAAGCTTTTCAACACAGCCTTTACAGCCTGCGTCTAAACAAATAATAAACTTATTAAGCGCCACAGGAAAGCAGGAAAAGAAGGACACACCGAAGCCCTCACTTTTTCCAACAGAGGGCGTTGGCGACCCCCTCCCCCAGAAACCCGTTTACTTTAAGCTAAAAATAGTCAAATTTCTAAAAATTTCTAAAGTCTTTCCTCTCCCTCCCCAGTATTTTCTCCCACAAATTTATTATTCTGGAAAAGCCAGCGAGTCCAAGACATCTCCCCTACGCAGTAGACAAGACCCAATCTAAACAAGACGCAGGCCCTACAAGCGGTATCCGTACACCAAAAA